>BOPP01000227.1:702265-717476 GCA_017312745.1 Gryllus bimaculatus | reverse complement strand
CGGGGGGCGGGGGGCAGCGCTGCTGCAGCGCGCGGTATTGAACAGCGTTGGCCGCCGGGGGGCGGGCCGCGCGCTGGAGGTCGCGCCTGGCCGGCAGTGGGCCGCGCGCGCCGACTGCGGAGAGGCGCCGCACACCCGGACCCTTCACTACACTGGCGCACAAGTACGGAGATAAAGAGGTGCCTACATATGTAAATAAATAAAGGAAGGCAGAAATATTTTAGTTCATATATACGAAAAAAATAATGCAGACACACACAAGTTTATAAATACGTAAATAAGGAAATGTAGAAATACGTAAGTGCGTAAACTCGTAAATAAGGAAATGAAGGAATACAAAGCGCACAAATACGTAAATAAAGAAATGCAGAAATACAAAGTGCACAAAAACGTAAATAAGGAAATGGAAAAATACATAAGTTGCGTAAATGCGTAAATAAAAAAAATCAGGAATACTTAAGTTCATAAATACGTAAATAAATGCAGAAATACATGAGTGAATAAACACTAATTCAAAGAAATGCAGAAATAAGTACATAAATACGTAAATACGTAAAAATGTGATACGTAAATGTTCAAATATGGAAATAAGCCAAAACGTGAATACGTAAAAACGCTAATAAGTTCTTATTTTTGACTCGGACGTTATTGACTCAAACTCTCAGACTCAGACTCAGACTCAGACTCAGACTCAGACTTGTTATTGCCTTCGATAGGGAGCTCGATATTTAATGCATAACGTACTAGGATCGAGAGGACCGTGGTGTCGAGGGAAATACGAAAACAGTTGAATGTTGCTACATGCTCTCTTACGGGGGACTATAAAAGGAAATTATGGGAGGGAAATATGAAATGACAAACAGAGTCAAGTAAACAACTAGTTAATTAAGAAATAAGTAAATATGAATAATTAAAATTAGATAAAAAATAAAATAATGTGTGAAACACGGGCGTTAACTGGTTCTAGTGATCGAATGACAAAATGCCCGAGATCGTTCGATGTAACAAGTGCTTTAACAAGTGTGTCTTCAATAATATGACTTTTCGTTTGCCTAACGATAAGTGATATTTAATATGAAGCTTTAAGCACTTTTTCAGATAATTGCACAGCAGATTCAGTACTATCCAACTTCATGCGTTATAAATTTCAGACTTTGCAGAAAATAGTTGTTTGATTTGCCCTCAAATGAAACGTTTCATTAACAGATCTCGTTCATGACAACCAGATCCCATAGCATCAATACCCAATACTTCTCAGCAAATAACACACTAAGGAAGTTCGACGCCATCCTTAGGAATGCAAATGAACTCTTATTCAATATAATCATTATACTTGAGTATTACGAAACTGTTAATGAATATTACCTTTTCTTGTAATTGTCATAGGTTCCAAATTTCCTTTCTTATATAAATATGGGAGATCGGAGCTTGGCACCAATTAGTAGTTTTTAATTCTTTGACATAACTACTGGTTACTTTTGAGTATAGCAAAGACAACAATATTTAAGCTATTTTATAGTATTTTTTATCCGCGAATGTTTGAATGTTGATCGAGAGTTGTTGAAATAGATCAATTCAAGATGTGCCAACCAAACCCCGGGTGTAGGTTGTAGAGTGCTAACGTACACACGTTGGGTAGGTTGGCACACTGCTTCCGTGAGGGTGTGGAGTAATAAATCAATGTCGAAATGAATACTTTTTAATTTTTATTTAATTTGATTTATTTAGACAAAGAACAGTATGTGACGTAAGGGGGCGACATACCGCCAGCGCATTTTTTCCTGAGCTCCAGAATCCATTCCCAATACTTTAACTATAAACAGTTGAAAGATGAATAAAAGTTTAAAATAAAATAAACAATAATACTATTTAGAAAGTGCGAGATTAGCAACATTTAAAAAATAGATATTTCCGCTTTCGAGATATAGAACACTTATTTGCATTGGTAAACGAATTGCGGATTTGTTTGTTTTGCGTTGCTAACGAAATAGTAACAACACTCTGTCTCTACTCCTGCCACTACAAGCAAAAAGAGAGCTGAACAAAATGTGCGCATAGTGAAACTACATTTACCCCCAGGAGCAAAACAAGGGGTCATCTCAGCATTTGCTCAAGGATCAGGGAAAATGAACCAAAACCTGATCGAGATGGGGGTCATTGACCCGGAAGCTAAAGTACATTACTTTTACAGGCATATTTAGACATTTTCAAAAGTTATACAATACAAATGTCAACTACAGCATTATATATCTCTGTTAAATTAACCATTATTTTATGAACAATTTAGTCTAATTTTATAGAAACAATTATGTAGCAGAAAAGATTTTACTTTTAACTTTAATTTGTGCACCGATTTTAATTGTTAAGTGTCATCTGGCAATGCGTTGTAAAGAAACGTTCATACATGTGGATTTCTGGTAGTGAGTTGTTGATACTGACACCTGATGAACGTGGTTTCTACGACGTGTGTTCTAATTATAAATATCTGTATTGCATGAAAATATGTTCCCGCAGTGAAGTAAGTCAGTTTTAACAAAAACTATAGATTTGTAAATAAATAGGCAATGATAAAATTCCAAAGTTAATAAAGGAGGAGAAATTATGAGGATGGGATTTTTTGATTATTCGAATATTTTTGTGCAATCTATAGGTCTGGGTACTGCAGGATGAGCTTTCCCAAACCACCACAATGTTATATTTAGGCACTAGATGCAAACAAATTCATGATCGTGCTGAAAAGCCTCACGTCTACAACTGTACCAGCAGTTTTAATGTTTTCAAACATATGTTTTTTTTAAATTTAATTTAATTTTACATAAGTAATCTCTTTTTAAAGCACAAATGCTTCTTGCCATGTTCTTGCCATGAGCAGAGTAATGTCAAATGTGTAAGCTACAAAGAAAGAAAAATGAATGAATAAAATGAAATGAATGACGAATAAAATAAAATGAATAAGTAAAGGCAAATAAATAAACGGAGTCTTTAGAAACATAAACATGATCGGTTGAAACAAAAACGCAGAATCCTTTTCAGATCTCGTCGTAAAAGCAACGACAGGGAGGGAGCCTTCTTCCCAGGGATCAATCACTAGACATACTACATCACTATCACACTACATCAATGACTAGAAATAGAACATTTTTTCTCTTCACTCCGTCAGGCCACAACAGATTCATTGCTAATGCAAGGTAACAGTAATTGTTGAATTGTAGAGTTGTTAGTTCTGTCAAATGTTCACAAAAAATGAGAAACTTATCTCCTTTGCTCGGTCTCCCCACAAATCACTACCAACAACGTTCAAATTAGGAGATGTGAAAAACCTCTTCAAGACGACTGCAAGCAAGTATGCGAAAATGGAATGAAAATTATAAAAAAATATGACGAAAATGCATGGAAAATTTTGACCAAAATGTGAAATAGAAACGAAAACTGGCAAAAGGATTAAAAATGCCAAATTATTACTATATGACACTTGAAAATTGCATGACTTTAGTCATTGTAGATAAAATCATGCTTAACTTATATTTTACTTGGAAATAACACAAAGAAAAAATGTGACATGTGATAAAATCTGGGCCCTAATTATCACGTTTTACCAACGGAAATTTGGTAAGAAATCTCATAAATCTGAGTTATACACGTGACACTTGCCACTGGTTGGTTGGCAACTCCTCCTGGTGTTCCGCAAGTATGGATCCCGTGAGGTTCTCCGCACTACACAATTATTTGTTTACCAGAAGAATTGTACTGTGTACTCATCATTGTGCCCTTGCAGACGGGCCAGGCGACACACTGTGCCGGACAAACAGGAGGTGCCGTCCACTGTGACGGCATGGGTCTACGGTCGGTCCGACGTTACAACCAGAGCCTTTCAACTCCCATATACCGGGGTAAAAACCATTATGGTGGCGCGCTCTGCTGCAGCACCTTCTTACATGAACTAAAACACGAATTGCTACCAACGATACTCAAAACGTGCGTGGCTGTTTCGTGAGTTCGCGGGTCGCAAGCAGGACCATAATGTTGCAATACTTATAAAACATGCTTCTTATAATTGTTTCAATGACTTGTAATGAAGTGATACTTTTCTCATGTAAAATTCCCGCAAATATTATGACGCAAATTGGTGTCTGAAGCTCATTGGCTGAAGTGAAATATGATGCGCAAGAGCCCCCCTACTCATATAGAGTGATTTTTATAAGAATGGACCGCTTTGACAGCTAGTGCTGGTAACATAACTGAAGGTTCTGTGATCGTAGTGTCGTTCAGCCCATTTGATTCTCCCTTCTTCATTCGTTCGTTCGCAGTTGGTTGACTTGTAAATGGCTTCGACGCTTCCTTTTGTGGTGTCCTCGTCCGACGAAAATATAGTTCGCCACGAGAAATAATTGAAATTAGGAAGTGCAGTGCTACTGTGTTCTTTTGTAAAAATTCGTTTTTTATAAACATTACATTGAATTTACTTTTTGTGTGATGAATATCGTGTTTATTAGAAATACAAGTCTTGAATGTGAGATGCATACTGTCGTACGAGTTTCCTGCTCACGTGCGGTTAAGTGGTGAGCTCGAGAACGTTCCGTAGTTTGCGTTTTATTATTTTTTTATAAATACACAGTTGTCAACAATGAGAAGCCATTATGTCTTAGCAGGAGCCCTCTACAAACATAAACACTTCACGACGAAACTTGGCTGAATAGTTGTCGCGGAGGAATACTTTCACAATTTCATTTAATGTTCACTTTTTTTAGAAAACTGTCATTTTGGCTCATTCTTAGGCGATTTTTTTCTATAGTTACAACAGGGAATAGGTAGTTCCGAAAGGCGCCACCAGGAGCGGGTCGAGCGACGGCGCCTCGGGTCGGGCACCGGCCGTAGCCAATCGCAACCAACAGAACCACCCCTACCTTCCCCACCGGAGAGGGCAGAATTGGCAGGAAACGTATAGCCTCGCACTGGTAGCTTGAGCACTTAGGTTTTTATCTCTTGGCGCGTGAGGGCTTGTCTTCACGATGGACTGTCTCACGGTCTTTTGTGTCTTTCCCAGTCTTGCCGCTAGATGTCGCATGATCGCCAGTACTGTTCGTCGATACGCTCGCAATCATGTGACATCTAGCGGCACGACCGAGAATGCCGTGTGATGTTCCATCGTGAAGTAGCCAATTCTTCTAGACTTTTGGCGACTTGGCTGTGTATTAGGATACGATCTCTGGAGATTGTAGACCTGGCAGTGATTCCGGGCGCGTCAACTGCGAAGGTCATTAGTCTCGTAAGTGTAGCTCATGTTTTTTCCTTGGGAGGTGAGGATCTCCCGCTGGATGGTGAGATCTGGCGACTATCTACCGTCGGCTAGCGGGTTTTCCTCAACAAGGTATCTCCCACCAGTGGGCCACCGCAGTATCCGGACAAGCCCTAAGCTCCCGACAGGTACGGTAGTGTAGTGCATGTTGGTGTAAGTGTGTAAGAATGGGGTGAGGATAGGACAAGGAAAAGGAAGGAAACATCACGTGCGGTCCGTGGACCTTTTTAGGGTACTGCTCCGGTATTCTCCTAGTGTTGATCGGAGAAACCACGGAAAACTACCGATCAGAGCAGCCGGCCGCTAGAATTCTCCTCCAGACAGCGACTCAATTCAACCTAGCTGAAAAGATAGTGACAAAAATCCTGCCACCGTCGGGACTCTAACTTAGGACAGGCAGTGCTTAGAGTTAGGCAGTGATTTCCTGAGCCACCTCGACTGGTCTTTATGAGGAAACATAATTACCTACCCTCTGCTTATCTTGAAAGTTTTTAATATCTATTTTGAAAATGGATTCGCTCTAATTACATCATTTGATTTCACCGTAAGTATGTGAAAAATTTAATGATTTCGTAAAAAAACAAAAAGAAAAACAATCTTTGTGACGGTACAAATTACATGAAGGGTGAATATGAACCCAATGGCATGACTCACGCTTTATAGCTATCAAATGCAACCGAGGAGGTTGTCTGCAGAAGCAATTGTTGCCAAGTAGTGCAAATTCATCACATATTCTTAAACAAGTCCCGAGGATGCAAGTGTTACCTTACAATGTATGAAACATTCCCTTTCATTTGGATCCGTCACGCCTAGTCTTTCCGGTAGGAAATAGCAGAAATCATGTTTATTTTATTTTGATGAAATAAATTTTAAAACAAAATTTCCAATTTAAGAGTTTTTTGTTAATTACATTGGTAATATTGAAAGTAACTCTTCCAAATCCCTTACGTACCTTTAGTTGTGATAGAAACAGCGTTGTAGGATCTAGAACGAAAACGTTTTGGAAAGGAAAATGATGCACTCTAACAGGTATAAATAATGAAATTTATTCATTTTAGTATAATTTACATGGCTGCAATTGAGTAAGTTAGTCTTTATTATCAGAGGAGTTATTTATTACGTTTGTTGAATTTCTAGTATGAATTTTGCCAGAAAGGATTTACGTTATGGTGCTCTATAATACCTAATTTACCTAAGCCCTTCCTATCTTATCTTCCATATTTTTTCCGTTTTGGATTTGCAAGTCAAATACCATCACCAACATAATGTCGCCTCTTTTTCTTTGTTTTTAACTCACTGTGAAGTTACAGTAGAGTATTATTCTCGCTATTTGACCTGAATAACGAACTATTTCTTCAAAACTATCAAATTATTTCTTATCACATAGGATCTGAGAAAAAAAAATCACCACAAATCGTCAGTACACAGTGAACACAAGTGTCATGGACGATCACGTGCCTTGTTCGAGTCTCTGGATTGGCCAAGTGGTTTCATTGATTGATTAATAATTCCGAGGGCTTGAAATGCAAATTTCCCGTAAGCGTAGTGCATGTTTTTATCTTCCCTGTCAGGATGGCGAGATCCAGTGCCAAGTTACGTCGATGTGCGGAGTTTTCCATAACCAAGTGTCTCCCAGCAGCGTCGCGCCGACCTAGTCGAGACACGCCGACTTGTATGGTAGTGTAGTGCTTGGAAGAATAAATGTGTGTGAGTAAGGGATGCGGATAGAACAAGGATGAGGAAGGAAAGATCGCGCGTTATCCGTGGCTTGTTTGTTAGGGTACTGCTCCGGCAATTGACTGAAGTTGATTGGAGAAACCACGTCATTGAGGTGCTCTCTTGCGTCCTCTCGTTGAATGTAGTTTAGTGTTAGTTGTAAATTAGATTACGTTAGATAGTAAGCCCGTAAACACAAATGTTAAGTTGAAAATCAACAGATCTTTGTAAATTCACCCATAATACAAATAAATAAATAAAATAAATATAAAACCTTATCAAATGGCATACTAAATAAAATAATTTAGTCAGATACGTTACACAAGGCGGGACAGTTTTTTTTCGGAAAGAGGGGAACTAAAACACTTCACTCCACTTCCAATATTCAACATTTATTTATATATATGTTGCCATACATTTTTCAACATAAATAGAATAAATACATTTATTGTCACAAAAATGCTTGTGCTTTTCTCTAAGAGAATATAGCCAACATCCTACTACATGGAGAAATAATATACTCAGCAAACATTTACTGAATTTGTGCCCTGTTGTTGTGTTCCCTTAGTAGATTGGTACAGTGTTTGAACACAAACTCTACTACTGCGGTTATATAAACGTACACTTACATATATAGTTCCTTTACATATAAAATTCGTATGTTTTAGTTTAACATTAGAAAAAAGGTTCAAAAACCTCAGTGTATTCGCTTACGAACTGATTGACCTTTTTTGTCCGTTGAACCCGAATGTTAAAACGTCGTCAAAGGAGAACATTACTTGAACGAGTGAATATAATAAAATTGCCTAAGAAGCAGTCTTTTGTATTTCACATGAAGTGACGTTACGTGTTCTTATCAACCTTTGATGCTTCAATGTGCAATTGTGTAGTACCCTAGCTCCTCGTCAAATCAGAGAACCCACAAACGTACCTGCCTGGTCAGCCTCCAGTTACACTTGGGGAGGAGAAGTTTAAAAGAATTTTCTAGACTTTTTGTCTTCACTCATTTTATCCGTTGCTGCTTACGAGTAAATGTTGGATCAATGCGCTTTTTCGTTTTGTACTTTTTTCCTTTTAACAATTTAACAATAATGAATGGAGAGGAATAGGTATTTCGTATGGTAGAAATAAAATAAAACACATGAATATTAATATGCATACAACATGCAAGGGCAGGACACAATGTAACTAAAAATTTGGAATTTTGAGCTAAGTTCGTGATGTTTTTTTTTGCATCATTTTTGTAGTACCATAAGTTATATCGCAGAAATGGGGTTACATCTTTGCCGATTTCAAATTATTTAATGAATCATGTAATGTATTTAATTTCTCTAAAACGCTTGTGAATTAACCGTTTGTAGGTAAGCATTGTCATCAAAATACGAAAAGTAATATGACGAGCGTAAATGAAGACTTGAAATGTTACAGTGTGTCCAACTCCCAGACATTAAACACTAATCGCAATACTCATGCAAAATTATTTTTGTTCAAACAATTATTTTATCATGTCAGCAAATCGATTTTCATTACTATGGCGCTATCCATAAAACCATTGCATTCTTTTTCAAGCAACTCCTTTTGTATGTTCCTGAATGTATGACTTACAACTCATTTTCATGATACTTTCGGTTTTTATTATTGATATAACGCGAAATCACTTGTTGACCGCCTTCTACTAAAGTTATTTCTGATAGGGAAACTTGTTACTGTGTAGAGAACAACGAACATTTAGCTTTTAAGAAACACTCCGCGAACGGCGACATACAATAGTTGGGGTCAATTTGGACACATTTACACATCCTTTTCACATGCAACGATTTGTAGATACATATAATTCCTAGCGCATTTACGTCGAATTATTGAAAGGAAAAGGCAAAGTGCTCTCCAAGTTTATAATATTAACTTTCCATACGAACGTTTTTGTATGAAATGGCGAGTTTTAGCTACAGAATATTTTTTCATCGTGTATTTGCCATCCTTTATGCAACACTAAAGAGATGTGTTAGAGACTTCTTCTGGATATATTCAATGAACCGTCTATACTGCGTAGGCCTTTTTTATTTATTTTCTATTATAACTTGGCCTAAGGTCGTGAAAAATGACAAAATATTTCATAGTACCAAACTATCAAAAGCTCATCAAAACGTATTTCAATACTACATATTCTTTTACATTAACATTATTTATTTGAAAAAAAATGTTGCAGTTTCTTCCCTTTCATCTTGGCCAGGGATAGCAAACCACCCAATAAACAAATGCAGAAACTTTCATAGAGCCAATGGTATCAGTTTCTTGCCTATACGCCCTTGGGGTCCAAAAGTAGTACTGATTCTTGGCCTTTGTACTAGCAGACACAGGTGAATCTGATTGGACTATCTAATTAAAAGCGCAAAGGGGTGTCAATGGCCAGTCAAATATTATAATTCGTCAGTGCCCCCGGGCTGATATGCTTGCAGGGGTACAGTCTAAATTAGGGGTTCTCAACCTTTTTTTTCTATCTTGGACCCCTTTTAAAATAATAGTTTATTTATCTGGTCGCCTGACGGTTTTCATTTTATTCTGTATACAACGAATTATTAGTAAAAATAATGATACACGACTTACAGATAAATTCCATATAGAACATGAACAAAATGTTTGAAAAAGTTCTCAGAAGAGAAATAACATTCTAATTATTAAAAAAATTGATTTTCATTCACGTGAATGATAGTAATTACCAAAAAAGGATCAAATTTTTACTTTATTATTATATTAAAAGAAAATAGAAATATATATTAAATTTCAGAAAACAACCCATTATTAACTTCACTAATATTTTTGGTAATCAATAGACTATTGATAATTTAGACCAGATGATTGGTGAATCAGAGGTGACTCTGATTGTGACTCCCAAATGAACCATTGACCCTTTTAAAAGAACTTCGACTCCTGGAGGGTCGAAATCACCTCGCTGAGAACCCCTTGTCTAAAGGTTTTAGCCGATTTCTTGTCCCGTTCAAAATTCTAGGAGAGCAAGGGAAATGAGAAATTCGGGTATGTCGCCTCAGTCAGACAGGCAAGCTCACGTAAGACGTCTTCGTTGCCAAGCGTCAACACCCGAATTTCTTCTTCTCGTATTACAAGTGGGGGGGGGGTGTCTCACCGCAAAAGTAGGACAGATCAGAGGAGTTAGGTGCTTACAAAGACGTATGCGAGATGGATGAAGTCGATCGTGAAAACGGGAGCCAGGGCTTCGAAGAACAACGAAGATGGGATCTTAGATCTCATTCACAACGAGACATTAGCTTTATGTGAACGCGAATATTCTTTCCACGCCATTCAAGGAACCTATTCACAATAGTAAACGTAAATATGCGACAACAAAGAGAACTGCTAGCTTCACGCTCTCGATAACGTCTTCTTACATCACATTACGCAATTGTTCCAAGTGATTGTATCAATTATTTGTTTTGTAAATCTTGTGATGGTACGTAATAAATAATAGCCCCAAGAAATGGTCTAGAATACGTGAAGGAAAAATTGTATTTGCTAAAATTAACGTTAAAATAACACGAAACACAAAATCGGTCACACGTGTAGCATCTTTCTTGTGTTTTATCTTTCTGTTAATTTTATTGCTAGAATTTCCAGTTTCTCATAATTACGTGCGTTATTCCTTGCCCTCATGTGAACACATGATTTATTGTACATTATACGTATCATATAATAGATACGTACTACTTATTGAACGATGATCTTAGTGAAAGCTCCTCAGACTTCAATGCATTTTTTGAACTGATTCCACATTACAAATACTTCTAGAAAAAGTTACATTTTAACATTTGAACCAATCATTTTCGTGTTTTCATATATTTTCGATTTATCGTTGACCCTCCTTCTCTGATTTTCCCAGATAATGGAGGTACTACAGTGCAGTAGTACTGAAGACCAAAATTATTCCTCAATTTACAAGCGACTTTCTAAACCACTTTTTATATGAGAATGCGCTAACACAAAGCAAGTCTTTATTCGTATGTTATTGTGAACTTTGTAATAAAACACAAGTTCTGAAAGGGAACGACCACATTATTACACATTACAAAAACGCCAAATCAATAAAAAAACACAAAGTCGATCTTGAAAAAAAGGACTCATTCCATGTCTAGTAAGCAATAAATATATTATGAAATGAAATTAAAAATTATTCTTGGGCTGCCGTAAAAAATGCATTGAATGCGTTTACATAATAATACATTATATACGTAATACGTAATACATTATACGTTTGATATAATATACAAATGGAAACCCAATTCGTTTTTTCTAGCACCCGGTTACCGCCTTGGGCTGCGAAATCTATACTCGTTTGGTTGCTATATTCTTACCAAACATGTTTAATAAATATAGTTATTAATATCATTAAGCCTATTCAGAGGAAATAACTAATTCGGTTGAGGTTTATAACTTAGTCCGTTATTTGTGATACTATCCGTGTCGATGCGATGAATACTTTTCGTAAAACCACCTCCCTTTAAGAAGAAATAAGAAATACCTTTTCTTGGAGTATGAGTACTCATCCTCAATCTTTGATAATAATAATAATAATAATAATAATAATAATAATAATAATAATAATAAGTCTACTCTTACACCTAACCACATGTCAAATATATATCATTTAATCCAAAAATGTAATATAATCTACAAATTTAAATGTAGTATAATCTACACTCTACAAGTACAACTCTGTTTCGATTGTTTTGTAACGGACGGCGGACTGTAAACGGAAGCCGGCCGTTGGGAATGGATTTTCGTTCACATGATTGCGGGAAGTCGATATGACAGAACAGTGATACGAATACTATTGTACATTTCTGTAAGTTAACATTCATTTGTATAAGTATACCACTAGTCTTATATTGTAAACCTTCGTGCTTCCGTGTCCTGTTTCATTCAGAGGGAGGTTCTCGTTGTGAATGAGGCTTGAGGCTGTTGCGAGTCCTACAAGCGACGAGAGAAGCAGAAAAGTTGAGCACTGTTGAGCGGGTTCGGGCGAACCGAGCTTTCGAACCCCGAAAAGGGACGAGCTTCCCCGAAAAGGTACGAGTGAGCGCTCCATGCGGCGAGAAAGCGAAAGAATTAGGCCAATAGTGACGGGACTCCCTCCTAGTTTGTTTGCGTTGCAACTGGATTTTATTCTACATAATTCAAACTAAAACGTTTGAAGGTATTGTTTGTAGAATTAAGAAGAGGGTTATACCGAAATGGATTAATTCATTTTACACATATTTTCATAAACAGGGAAACGTCAATGTGAATTTTTAGGAGATTAATGAAAGCGTGGTTTCTCTAAACAAAAAGGGATGGTAGCTGATGGATCAAATTTTGAGAACGTTTTGAGTTTTCTTCACATAGCTTAACTCTTAACTCTTCCATATATCTGAACATAGAATAAATTATATGCATTGTAATGCATAATTATGCGAATTGAATTATATAAAAGATATTGTTTGAGTTTTAAGAACTAAAATATGACATCTGTTACACGAAATTGTTTTCAAACGTACGAAAGTGAGTCAAAAATTATCCGCACTTTTTGTTTCATTTGTTGAACTTCTTTTGTTTATCATACTGCCGTCTGCCCCTACCCCTGCCCCAGCGTGTTTCAAGTTAGTACAGTAGTGATTATCAGAGCGAAGCGTGACTTTATTCATGCCAGTATCCTTGCACTTGTGACAGTGAAATCATGGCAGCTCCTTTGGCAGTGTGCACCAGATCTGAACAAAGAGCAGTGATTCTATACCTGTAGCCAGTTGAGTCATGGGCTGAAATTTATCAATGTAGGTGTTGTGGTGTGTTATCGTTGGCATTTTTAATGAAATAATTAAAGACGTTGTCATTTCCAACAATATTATTTAATGTTGAAATGAAATCATGAAAAATCTACGTAGTTGTTTTGTGGCTTCCATCCAGCAGACAACTGATGATGATGGCTAAGCCATCGAAAGCTGCTCTTCCATTAAATAATATTGTTGGCAATGACAACGTCCTTAATTATTAATTGAAATTTATCAAACTAAAGCCAGCAATCCGCTCCAAACGCCGAAGACTATTGTACAAGAACGTTGTTTCCGCATGGCAATATATGTGTCCACACATGGCCAACCAAAAGGTTGAAACCATTGACAGTATTGGTTTTGAGGTGCTTGAACACTGGGGCTACTTTCCAGATCTCGCTCCATCTGACCATCATCTGTTTGGGCCTCCTATAGATAGAAGCTTTAGGAGATGGACGGTTTTCCACCGACAACGAAGTTGGAGCAGCGGTGCATCAGTGGCTCCCCGGGCAACCGAAAACATTTTCTGGAGGAAGTACGTAACGCGGGACAAAGTGCATTGAGAAGGAGGGAGATAACGTAGAAAAGTGATGGGGTTCACCCATTTTATAATTGTATTTAGCCATTATATGTCCCGTAAAGGGCAAATGACCGCGGCGCCGTTAGATCTCTGAGTTCCTAGCCGGTCACCCAACCAGGAACCCGCGATGGCTCGAATTCACTTGAGCTTCGTGACTTACGTGTTAAACGAATTCGGCTAGCGACGCTGGTTATGCGATCGTAGCCTTTCAGTAGAACTATCCCAGCATTCGCATAGTTGACCGTAGGAAACTACGAAAACCCCTGTCAGATGGCCGGTACGGAAATTCAACCCGGGCCTCCCGAATGCGAAGTCAGTGCGGAACGCTCTAAGCCACTTCCATCGGTATTGAACCGAAACTTGTGTGCAAATTTAAATGATAGTAATTATACAAAAACGCGGATAATTTTTGACTTTCATATATTTTCCACTACAGTCAGAGTGGCTGCAGGGGCAGCGTACTGCATGTATTTTGCATCACAGACATTCAATTTTCGCGCTTTCCTTTTTGTTTATTCGAGTCGCTCAAATATACAAAGGGACTCAGAATAAATATTAGAAACGTCAACGTAAACGTCTATGTGTGGTAGAAAATCATTCTTGTGAATATGTGGTCAGAAAACGCATATAATCAATTTACATATGTGACAAGTGCCCCTTACTAGTATACAACGCATTTTGTACTGGTGTTGGGCAGGCACATATTGTAAGATACTTTGCGTATCTACCAAACAAATTCAGATGAGTCAGCCTGAAATAGGCGCGAATGCAATATGAATATCTTAGTAGCGAAATCGTCAAACATACAGAGTTTCTGAACAAATTTCTTGTTTCCAAACCTTCTGTAATGCATCAAAAGAAACTAGCATAGAAATACAGAACTATTCACACTACTAACCAGCAAATGTCTCAGTTACACCCGAAAAACACACCAAATATAACCTCAAACCTATACAGCACTACCAGTCTGAGCTCAATGAAACAACTCCAGTTTAAAAAATTAAAGAGTGACGCTGTGATCTATTAAAAATTTACCCGCCCAATACAAGTAGTTCCCGATTGACGGTTTGACGATCTCTGGTCTGGCAGATGCAACACACATTCTGAGAGAGTTCTTAGTTCTTAATACTCAACAATATATCAATCTATACAGGGTATGTGCGAAAGAAAGGTCGAACGTTTAAAATTAAGCTCTTAAGACAATTTAAGTTTATTTTGTCTAATGAAATTCCTTGTATATTCCCAATCGCTGGGCCGCAATAAGCGCTCAACAGGAATTGAAAAAATAACTTCTATGCAAAAATGTACTTTAAAGGTACATATATACTCCCAAGAAACTTGTAAATTGTTTATTATTTACAAAAGACAAGTATATTTGTTCAGAAGGAAAAATTAACACAGAAATAAAATCGCCCAATTAACACAATTTAATTGCTTTCATATTAGTGTGCTAATTTTACTTTTTAACCAAATGTAAAATTCTATTTATTTTATAAATAATACAACTTTAAGGACCTGGAGCATTTATATGTCATGCAAAGCAATTTTTTCATAATTTTTTTTCTAACCACCTTAAAAGTGCTTATTGCGGCTCAGCCATTTGGCAAATCCAAGGAAATTATTAGACAATATTTTCTTAAATTTGTCTGAAGAGCTTCTTTTCGAATTTGCGACAATTCCTCCCCTGTATATTAACTCAGTGTTATATTAATAAATAAAAATAGGGAGTACTACAAAACAATGATTTGAAACGCCGACGCGCGAGGAGAGAGTAGCCGTGGAAAGAGAGTGGGGAGGGGAGGG
>BOPP01000227.1:659669-701017 GCA_017312745.1 Gryllus bimaculatus | reverse complement strand
ACAGCACACGGCACCCAGGCACACAGCACACGGCACCCAGGTACACAGCACACGGCACTCAGACACACTGCACACGGCACCCAGGCACACAGCACACGGCACCCAGGCACACAGCACACGGCACTCAGGCACACAGCACACGGCACCCAGACACACTGCACACGGCACCCAGGCACACAGATGCATCACGGCCACGCACGCGACGGCGCCCAGCAGCGCACAAGGCGCATGACGATCAAGGTACGTCGCTAATGCACATGAATCCCAGGTGTGCAGCACACAGCACACTGTACACAGCACAGGCTCCAATTATAACATAGGGACTAAATAACAGCAGTTATCTGTGGCGCGGCACTTCCTTACATTTTATTTTTTTTAGTTCAAGGTGCCATTGGATAACGGCACCCCATCTGAACAAATGTCAATTCCCCGACGTTTTAATAGGATTTTGCGGTTAGTTTACGTGGGATATCTATGCATGTTAAGAAAATCTTGTAAAGTCCTTTGGGCGCAAATATTGAACTTTATACTTGTGTGATTTGGATAGTCCGAAATTTTTTTTCATGTTTTTATACTTTTTTGGCGAATTTATCATACATAAAACATGAAACTTACGGTGATGATCTAGAATATGGAAGATTACACCAGCACACAAAAAAGAGTGTTCGTGTCTGGGGATCAACCATGTTTTCTTGATGTGTTTGGGGTCGCAAAATCCGAATCCGGTGCCCATTTTTCTCCTTCACATCAGGTTTTGGGCATACACTGATAGTACTCAGACTGTTGGCGTCTGCGAAAGCCCTCAGCAGTGTGTATTGGATTAAGTCGAATGTGATTGTTCGAGAACCGTGCGAGAAAAATATTCTCGCCAGCTAGTGGATTCGTCATCATTACTGAATCAAATAACGAGCAGAAATGTGTTCATTCTGGAGTAGACGTAGTGAACAAAAATCCTCTAATACGAGGTGTAGCCAAAATCCATGTTTTGTGGGGTGTTGATACCGAAAAATCCACTTATAGCAAAACATCCGACTGCCCTCCGTCCTTTTTTTCGTCCGTAGCTAGCAGCTAAACCGTTCAGCCTATTTTCTGCAAAATTGAATCAATTTTGTAGATGTCGCTGCCCCTTGAATTTAAAACCGATATTTTAATTTTAGAGGGTACTTTATATTTAAGTCCAAAATAAATTTTCATAATTTTCAAAAAACGGCTCCATCGTTTTTGATTAATTTTGTTTGTCGGATAGTGTGAAGGACCTTTAAGAGAATGGTGCAGGTCTCATGTTTGTTGGAAACCCTGATTTTTCGAAAATTGCAAAATTTAAATTTCTTTCGGAGTTCTCCGAAACTATAATATTAAATATCGAGAGTTTTTTCCTGAATAAAATCGGTTCTTTAAAGATCGATTTTGAAATAAACTCATATCTATTTTTTTGTTATTTAAGGTCGCATCAACTTCTATTAGCGACCACTATTGCGAGTAACGGTATGGTAACTGTGCAGATGACACGACATGATGATTATAGGGGGTGAAATGACGAATACAATACAAACCATGCCCGAGGCGGGACTCGAACCCGCGATCCTTCGGTCCAAGATCGCTATGGTACTACTGCCTTTTATATATATTCTAAACGTAGTTTTGCGAGAAAGTACGCGTTGTTTTAGCCCTACTGAAGTAATATGAGTGCTATGAGGCCGGGGGCGTGGGTGGGGGTACTCACATTGTTGGCGCCGTAGATGAGCATGACGGAGAAGACGAACTGCATGCCGCCCAGCGCTGCCACCGCCGCCGACAGCGCGCGCGCGTCCACGCTCAGGTCTGCGCAAGAAGCCCTCGCTTAGCACATGCGCTCAAACAATATTTATTAGTAATTACGTTTAATGTGCAACGGATTGCATAAAGCGGGAGGGAGGGAGTGAGAGTCTGGAGTGTGTGTGAAAAGGCCCATTAGTGAAGTGAGGATGAGAGTGACGTTGAGTGTGTGAGGGTGAGAGTGTCGGGGGTTGAGTGTGCGTGAGGGCGCATGCGACGTGTGGGAGAGAGTGGTAGTGAAGTGAGGATGAGAGTGACGTTGAGTGTGTGAGGGTGAGAATGTCCGGTGTTGAGTGTGTGTGAGGGTGAGAGTGGCTGGAATTGAGTGTGTATGTGTGAGGGTGAGAGCGTCCGGGGTGCAGTGTGTGTGAGGGTGTGTGTCTGGTGTTGAGTGTATGAGGGTGAGAGTGTCCGGGGTGGAGTGTGTGTGAGGGTGAGAATGCCTGATGTTGAGTGTGTGTGTGAGGGTGAGAGTGTCTGGTGTTGAGTGTGTGTGAGGGTGAGAGTGTCTGGTGTTGAGTGTGTGTGAGGGTGAGAGTGTCTGGTGTTGAGTGTGTGTGAGGGTGAGAGGGTCTGGTGGTGAGTGTGTGTGAGGGTGACAGTGTCTGGTGGTGAGTGTGAGTGAGAGTGAGAGCATCCGAGGTGGAGTGTGTGTGAGGTGAGAGTGTCTGGTGTTGAGTGTGTGTGAGGTGAGTGTGTCTGGTGTTGAGTGTTTGTGAGGGTGAGAGTGTCCGCGGTTGAGGGGGTGTGAGTGTGTGGGGGTGTGAGTGAGGGTGAGAGTGGCCGGAGTTGAGAGTGTGTGAGGGTGAGAGTGTCTGGTGTTGAGTGCGCGTGTGTGATGTGGTGAGAGTGTGTGAGGGAGGGTGAGAGAGCGCGCCGACCTGCGAGCAGCCTGTTGACGGCGCGCGCCTCGGGGGGGCTGAGGCCGTGGTTGCGCGCCGACACCAGCGCCACCTCGTCCGCCGCCGCGCCGGGCCCCGCTCCCGCCCCCGCACGCCCCGCCGCCACGTTGCGCGCCATCGCCAGCGCGATGCCCAGGCCCCCCAGCTGCAACACACACACACGCACACACATGCGTCACCAGGCCGCACAGGAACAGAACGCCCGCAGGCCTTCCTTAGACGATAGGGAAGACCAAGCTCGCCCAAAGAAACACTCGACTGATTTTTACTTTCTCGCGTTCAAGAAGGAAATTCTTAACAAAAGAAAGTGATGTAATGCTGCGCGAAAAAATAACGAAATTTCAGCCGAAAAACTCTTAATGTCGGGCCATGGTGATGAAAAATTTCTATAAATCATATTGCTAAATTTAGAAAAAAAATTCTCTAACTCGTGATGTAGACGGAATCTATGTTTTGTGGGACTCTGATATCTAAAAATCCAATGACGGCAAAAGATTTCCAGCGTCCAGGTATCACCTCCAAGGTGCACCTCCCCAGCCGGGAGATAATCTAACCTCCCAACTGCTCACCTGACATATATGGTCATACAAGTGTGTTTGTAAGAGGAGAGGATAGGATAATGAAGAGGAAGGAGAGATCGCGCGTGGTCCATGGCCCGTTTGTTAGGGTACTGCTCCGGCATTCCTCTGATAGTGACGAGGAACCACGAAAAACTTCCGACCAGGGCAGCCGCCACTAGAATACTACTCCAGATAGTGGATGAATATGACGCAGCTAGGTAGCAACAGTCGAAAATCCGCCCCATGGAGACTTGAACCTTGGACGCCCCGGTTAGAGACACTGCAGAGGTTTTAATATTCCCGCTACTACGTAGAACAGCGCAGAATATTTGAATTGCATTCTTGGAAATAACAAAAAAGTATTTTCCAAGTAAATGAGAGGGGGGGTGGAGAACTAATTTCACCAAATTTCTTTAAATAACAATAGAGTATAAATATGTACCAGTAGTGACCATAGGTAAAAATTGTTTTTATTTTTTCTGAAAATTCTTGAGCTACAGCACTTAATTATTTAATGTAAATCTCAATGTTGGATTAATATACCTCTATTTAAATAGATTCCTCGTCTGAAGTGTCCAATTTTTAATTTCTTATATTTTACATTTCCTTCCTGTACTACAGTATAAAGAAGAAAAGCATCGGAATCACTTCCACCATACGTTCAAATGTTTGGCGGTAAAATCGTTGTCTATTAGTTATTTGTGCATCAAGGGCGTTCTAAAGGTTCTAATGATCGAGCGGCGACAAAAACCCTCTGGAGTCGAAGGTCCTCGGACTTTTTGTCGCTGCACAATCGTTAAAACCAGTTATCATCCCTGGTACATACATGATTTTATTTTACACCTATTTTTAATTAATCATTAATAATTATTTACTAATTAACTAGTTCTTCACTTGATTCGGTTTGACATTTCATATTTCCCTCCAGTAATTCTCTCCGTAACATGTAACAACATCCAACTGTTTTTATATTTCCCCGTTAACCACGCTCCACTCGATCAATGTAAGGTATTACTCGCGCAACTTTTCTTGAACGAAGAACTTGCTTCCCCCTCTCCGGCACAATAAACTGTAGAATGCAAAAGATCGCAGCGACCACTGATGACATCATCCCAATCATATCTTTCCTGACGTGAAATGGACATTAATTTTTGTTGTAGGCGAAACTTTCTTTCCGTGATTTTCTCCCAAAAAAACGAATGAAATGACTGAAGGAAGTGAAGAGCCATCACAAGAACTCTTTAAAACTCGAACTCCTTAAAAGGTTTGAACAGAAATTATTGAGAAAGTTGCCAAAGCATGACTGATTCTCCACAGATTGGCCTTGCTTCATAAAATCTAGTGCCCGATTTCGTAATGCTCCCTCTCTACCTGCATTTCTTCAATCCATCGTTCGAGAATAGTTGTGTGAGTAATAAATCTTGCAGTTAATATTGAATTCCGTATCTTCAGCATGAACAAGCAATAACGTGTCAGTAAAAAATAAAAACAAATATTTTTTGAGGAGTAATTTGTAATGCTTGTCAGGATTAAGGCCTATTTCTGTGCCAGAGATGGTTAAGATTGGGACTAGTGGCAGAGAGATTCACGCCATTTAGAACTCAGATATCTGAATGTGTGTATGAATGGATGGGTGGAAGTATTTGGGAAGCATAACTGTCAAATTAGACTTTTTTGAGCTGAAACATAAGTACGACAACGGTAATACATAGCTGTGCCGTTCCGAAGATCATTAAGTAATTTAATTTTGACGGTACTTTACATGAAGCCCTGTGAAATTTTCAATGAAAATGGGTTAGTAGGAATTTTGTAATACGGCCCGAATACAAGAAAGGGTATTTACAAATATTAAATAGTTCCGATTTTCAATAAAATGTCTGAAAGTTTGAAGTTACAAAAGTTCAAATTTATTTTCGAGTCCAGCTAACATTTTCAATATTTAAATTCAAGAACGTCTTTCTCAATTCAATTTATTTATGTCTATACTTAAAAAACAATCAAGGGTCGTTGAGTAATAGCACTAAATGGCGTAACAGTTTTCGTATGTCTCAATATTTTTTCTGTTTTTGATCCATCTGTGAAAACAACTAAATTTTGACACTCGACAGATAGAACATGATCCACTATTTGTATCTTAATATTATACCCCCTAAACATTTTAAAGATACTTTAAGTCCAAAAAAGTTCTAACTCATCTTACATTACCGCAATATTAATATTTTATTTTCAACCATTACTTCAAATATAAAGAAGGTAAATGAAATAAATTATCTTGTTCAACTTCTTATCACTTGAAAATATGATATCCACATTTGACGCAAATAGGAATCACGTTTCAAGTAAGTAAACCAAATGTCTTTTTTCAAATTTTGGGCTTCAATTGGTCAGTACTGAGACAGTGCCCACTACAGGTGTTCTTGTCTTAACATATATGACTTTTGGCGGAATAATTAAAAGACATCTGTAAGATGTAAGTTGGGTCATAGCTGGCGCAAAATATTCCCACCAGTCTGTTCTGCTCGACTGAATGGAAAATGATTTTGCATCATTTTGCAGCAGCGCACACTGCTACTGCACAGAAGTTCATCAGCGATTTTTCCCGAGAATAACGCTGATGATGTGTGTATGAGATCGTGTGAACTGTGATGTTCATTACTATACATAGTTGGATGACGAAGAAATAGATTGATGATGGCTTAAATGCCAGCTGCGTTTGCTCAGAACCAGCATTGTCGTTGATCGGGAGCTCCTAGAGTTATAGTCTCCGCGGTAACGAATATTGGTCACTGACTGGATAGAAAGGTCGAATTCAGTCGCTGTCTGGAGGAGAATTCTAGCGGCCGGCTACTCTGATCGGTAGCTTTCCGTAGTTTCTCCAATCAACACCAGGCGAATGCCGGAGCAGTACCCCAACAAACGGAACGCGTGCGGTCTTTCCTTCCTCTTCCTTGTCGTTTCCCCACCCTTCACACACACACACATGTACACTACCATGTGTGTCGTGAGACCGGTCGGTTTCTTAGAGCTTGTCTCGGATGAGGCGGTGCCCACCTGGTGGAGATACCTGGTTGGGGTAAATCCCACAAGCCGACGGCAGGTCGGCGCCAGATCTCGCCATCGCGCAAGATCACCACCTCTCGAGCACAACCACGCACTACACGTACGGGGATAATGACCTGGGTCACTAACATCCAACCATTAAACATGGACGGTTTTGTGGTTGTTGTCATTAAGACGGAAGTGCTGTTGGTGATGTCTGGGGGAGGCTTACCGCCTGCAGCGTTGCGATGATGATGGTGCCGGTCTTGAGGGTGCAGCCGCAGCAGCACGAGTCCACCCGGAAGCTGGAGCTTCGCCTCCTGCACAGCAACACAACACACGTTACATTTAGAATTATTCAGTCACAAAAACAACAACAAACAACTGTATGTGATGTTGGGGGGAAAAGATTATCCGCGCGCGTTCGCGCGCGCGACGATAGTGTAACGGTTAGGTTAATGCACTGTTGCACCCAAGTTGGCGGGTTCAAATCCGACCGAAGCGTGGCTTTTTAAGGGCGCAAAAATCCTTCGTACGCCTTCCTTCGGAGGGGAAGTAAAGCCGGCTGTCCCATGTTAGTAGATTTACTTGCATGTAAAAGATCCTCAAGCCTAAAAGACGCCTCTGAGCTAAATTCAAATCGCCTGTTTCTCGCCCAAGAAATACCTCCTTTCTCTGCTAGTTGGTGAAAGGAGAGTAGCGAAATTTACATGGCCAGACGGAAGAGTAGGCCTCATGGTCTGAGTCTCGTCACGTAAAATAAGGCATTAATTCAATTCAATTCACGTTATCTTGAGTTCCAGAATACCTTCCCGTCATTTTAACTATAAATAGTTTAAAGATTAAATAAATAAATAAATAAATAAATAAATAAATAAATAAATAAATCAATAAATAAATCAATAAATAAATAAATCAATAAATAAATAAATAAATAAATAAATAAATAAATAAATAAATAAATAAATATATAAAATCGTAAGATTAGCAATACCTGAAAATAATTTTCGTTTCTGTGTTATAAAAAACGTATTTGTATCGCTACACAAATTGCAAGAATGATTTCTTTGCATTGCTATCAAAATAGCAACTCGCCCTTACCTCTACTCTTACCATTACAAGCAAAAGGAGAGTTCAACAAAACGTGCGCATAGTGTTGCTACATTTACATCCAGAAGCAAAACAAGGGGCCATCTCAGCATTTGCTCAATGGATCAGGGTAACGGAATAAAAACCTGATCGAGATGGGGGTCATTAATCCGGAAGCTAAAGTACATTGTTTGTTACAAACATATTAAGTAATTTAAAAAAATATACAATACAAATGTAAACTAATTCATTGTATATCACTATTTTGTTAAAATAAGCATTATTTTTCTTTTTGATGATCAGTATAGTCTCAAGTTGTATAGAAGCAGTTATGCAGCAGAAAATATTTTACTTTCAACTTAAATTTGCGAATCGACTTCAATTGTTTAATATCATCTGGCAATGCGTTGTAAAGTAACGTATATGTATTGTATGTGGATTCCTGATAGTGAGCTGTTGATACTGACACACTATAAACTTAGTATTAAAATACTTCGCCAAAACACTTTGTGAATTACTATTTAAATTCACACTCAAAATGCGTTGGGTTTTGATTTGCTAAATACATACGTACTTCGAAAATTAATTATAGAATTAAAGTATTCAAAGTAGCCTATTTTTTCTTTAAATACACAACAATGTCTAGGTTACGTACTTGAAACTGTGAAATCATTCACATGTATACCGCCGTTCAAACGAAGCGTGTATTGCAAAGAGGATGCAATTCTGACTGTGGATTCCGAAAATTCTAGCAATGTGATTGGTCAACAGGCCGTGGATTCTGACCTGGATATCATGGGGTGTGTAGTCGATGTCATTCGTCGAGCAGGAATACGTATATATTTAAATGGTCGTAGAGAAAATTATAAACAGAACTCATATGTCAACTCAAAATCATTGTCAACTCAAAATCATTGTCCACTCAAAATCATTGTCAACTCTAAATCATTGTCAACTCTAAATCATTGTCAACTCTAAATCATTTCAAGTCGTCGTCAATAATTCGTACGCGAAAGACTTATTTCTGTAACTGTTATAGATACTATACTATATTATACTACTACACAATACTACAACACAATAATATACTACTATACTATATTATAGAAGTGTATCTTGCTCAAGTCCCCCCCCCCTGTGAAGACTGTCGCCGCTCCTCATCATCTCCTATATAATTTCAGTAGTATACCTTTTGCAGCTCTCACACGCAACTAATCTTTATAAATGAGGTCTCTATAGAAAGAGAATTTCACGGAGACGTGACGAACTGCACTTTGACTCTACATATATGACGTATTTGTTTAAAAAATACATCCAAATATTCATGGCAAACGCAACGCGGAACACATTTCGTCAGTTTTATCTCAAAATAATTCCTAAAAAAAGCGTTCTAGGGCCTTAAAAACTATACTACATATTCCCATGTTTCAGTTTCATGATACTCGTTGGAAAAATTAGGGTGCGGTTTAATTCAATTGCGAGAGTTCTCGCACAGGTAAGCTAGTAGTTTTAATTAAACAAGTTCGGTATGATCATCGTTTTGAAGCGATGCAAGATCCATTATCTTGTTATAACAAACGTTCATCATACATTATTTTGTCTACGACTCTCCCAGAGAAAACGTTTATTTCTTTTTTAATAATATTTGCCGCATACTGTGCTCGAACAACGCGCCTTGTTCGGTTACAAGACACGCCATCCCATCGAGGGTGCTAGTGATTCCCGTATCGACTTTTGGTTCCGAGGGCCGATCGATGCAAGCTCTGTGAAACCAAAGAGAGCCCATCTATCTTTATGCTACGAACTCCTGACAAACGGTCAACCTGAGCCGTCGGCATGTACTAGAGGCTATGTAACGTCAAAAAGGACGATGTGTTTCGCTGTGTGAGGTAAGCAATCATTTCTGCGATTTCTTTCAAATTGATATATTTGAAACGATGAAAAGGGGGGTTATAAAGGGAACAGCTTAGCTACAAACGTAACGAAGTATTTTTTATACATTTTAGTCGTGGGCCTAGAGGTTAAAAGAGGGTCAGTCTACAACAAAAACAACAACAACAACAACTACTACTACTACTACTACTACTACTACTACTACTACTACTACTACTACTACTACTACTACTACTACCTGCCGAAAGGGACCAAAGGGCTCAAAAAGAGTGCAAACATTGCGTGAACAGAATTTCTTTAATGGGCTGTGTGTTTTACAAGATTGCATGTGTTTGTTTAAAGAGACCAAAGATTACAACAGATTTTAACATTATTGTGAATGTGTTACTTAATTGTGATTGATTTTTTCTTTCTTCTTTCCTTATTGCAAATTAGTTTTGCACTATGTGTATAGAATAAGGATGTAAAACTCTTTTGTTTGTTGAGATAAATTAATAACATTTATTTTGAATCTTGTTGACTTAGAATGCTTTAAATATGTTGGAATTCTGTAGTAACAGATTTTATCAGAGTGCCAGAAAGCATGTCAGTGTTAATTTGTCAATATATCTGTGTAAATAGGTGTAAATGTTTGTGAAGTGCATGCTTCCAGATTAACTTGCCCAGTTTGTGTTCAGATATATTTTGTAGTGTGTCTACAGCAGTGCTCTACCTGTATTTGTAGGATGAAATGTAAAATTAAGAAACCAACAACAGCTATTTTTAACCTTTATTAAATCCAATTCATTGTTTTTAAGAGAATTACATTTCTGTTCTAAATTAGACACTTAAGTTGGAAGGTTTGATTTCAAGTGATGGGTTGTTCTAATATTTAGTGTTGTTTGCTTGACTGAAAAAATCTTGTCAAACTGTTCTTTTTATTGTAAATAGGGGGTTCACACCCGTTTTCCTTTTTTATTTGTTTTCAAGTGTATTATTGATCAGTTATTTTATGTATATTTTTATGATGATGTGCTGGCCAAATTACAGGCTAATATCTCAGTTCTTTCAGCAGTGAATGGATTCATTTGTTATCTATAGCGAGATCCCGATACTCACATCCAGAAATGTTTCCCACGAGACAAACCAAATTGAAAGGTTTCAATACTAAACGAGTTTGTTTCGACAATGACAATTTTTGTTTGTTTAATTGCTTTAGAGAAACAAGTGTTAGGTTAACAAAATAACTATTATAGTTCTGTTTTAACTTGTTTTGTTTAAAGTTTGTATTTATTTTATCTCGTAATCCTGGCTAAAAGAGTAATGCGATCCATAAGTAATCATTTCATTATGAATACTATAACTGCACCCGACTATTTGTTATTTTATAGGCACCCGCTTTTCAGCTGTTAATGAGCCTTTCAAGATTAATAAATCCATGTTAAAGATACGTCTTTTATTTCATATCAACACCGAAAGTTGGATTATTTCGATCTGCAAAATCGATACTTCCCCGATTTTAATCTTCCGGACCGTTAGCCAAAAAGCTTGAACTGACGTATTTGTCATTGACGTTGGTCATATGACTTCAAGATATTTTTTCTAAATCTCTCTACCGTTTGCGCCAGACATTTATAAACTTGAGTTCGCTAGTAGTTGGAAACTCTTAAAAAAGACCATCAGCTTTTCCGGGCGCTGAAAGTTATTATTAACATTAGCATAGCAATGGTAGGAGAGTTTCAAAGAAGAACCCAGTATACTTTCATCTATCTTTGTGTGGGGAAGAAATTTCATCCTTTATAACATTTATAATTAGAAGCTTTCTTAATCATGTGTGTTATAATCGTCTTTCTACGCTTATTGAATGTTTTTCAAACATCGAAAACAGGACGTCACTCTGCGAAAATAGTAGTTTATGCCATTAGTTTGTAGTGTTAAGCTTTATTAAATGAGTACATGTTTTGAAAACTAGCGACGTCAGAAACGAGTTTTCAAATTTGTACAAATGCAATAAAGCATATTATAAACGAGTTGCATACGCCATTTTTTGTATAACAGCATTATAAATTTATCAGAGAATCGAACTTAATTTTGCGAAACAACTTGCTTCTGACGTCTCGGGTATTTGACATAAATGCGAGAAAACGTTAGTCAGCTGTTCCGTTTACCTCCACCTTCCCACGGTTCTCTCGCTGCGATTGGCTGAATGCGCGACAGCACAATAATTCGTGCTCTAAAATGCAAAATTGTCATTTGTGCCCTAAAACGCCCATTAATGAAAGATTTCTTGCAACAGAAAAGATCGTTTGTAATGCTGGAATATAAAAAAAGGTTTTTACGCTCGGTATGTAGCTTACAAAAGAGATGAGAAAATGAAGCACCCATTAATGGCAAAACAACTTTAATTTCACTATTAGTCAATTCTCCCCAATAACTATTAACTTATAATTAACGTTTAACACATTAGTTTGTAACTATTAAACAATATATTATGAAAGTCGTATAAACGCACTTAGATGTTGACCAATTTCTCAACGAATGGTAAGTTTTATTTGAACATACCTAATGGGGTAATTAGAGTCGACTCCGCTTATAGTAAACTTGGATATTGCGAACCTTCGGTTATAGTGAACTTAGGTTACTGGACCCGTTTAACTTAGAATACAAATAGGTACAAGAAGCTTCGTTTATAGTGAACCTGAACCTCGGCTGTAGTGAACGTAGGAAATACGTCACTGAAATGAATGCCTTACTGGAAAAGCATACGAATATCGTATATCGCTTCAGTGCTACAAATTCCAACACTAGGCATCTTGAAAATATATCGGCCAAAGGCTCCAATTGAGGTAGTTTCCCCTGGCTTGAAGGTAGGGTTCCGGGAAGGGGCACCACACTTATGACCTTATGCCTCTCAGTTTCACTGCGGAAACGAAGGCCGTGTCCTGCATAGGCTGCAACTGGCGGCGGCGACGCGCAGTTGCTTGCTTCAGTTTCTAGCTTGGTGTTACGTGGTATTCCGCGGGAGGAACGCGTTGTGTCCTATGTAGGCGACAGGAAGCACGCCACTGCCTGGCGATGTCCGCCTCGGAAAAGCGATCAGTTTCATTAGCCGCTTGCGCCATACTGCTACCGAAATCATTTCGTATGTTATTAGGTGAGTAAAAGAGCCACCTGAGATGAGACCATAATCCAACGGTGCAAGAGGCATTGAACTGTGTCAAGACTGCATTACGATACAGAAGACAAAATTGAATCAATTATGGAGAGAGCACGAACTGTGAAGGATCTAGAGAAATTAATAATGAAAAAGTACGAAGCAGACAATTGAAAACAAATTGCTTTTTACGGACAAATAAATAAGTTTAAATTTTCAGTTAATGCTGTTAATGTATTTTACTATAACTCTATATTAATAAAATTAATCTTTATGGAGTAATTCTGTTTAATTTTGATATCCTCGAATATAGTGAACTTCGGATATAGTGAACCAAAAACGTTAGTCCCCAGAACGATTACTGAAGACGACTGTAATTAGATTCAGCAGCGTTTGCATATTCGAACAACTTGTAGAATGCCAGTATTGCTTTAAACCATTTTAAATTCAGTAATTATAACTAGTATATATACCAGTTAAACAGTTGGCACTTGTATGAAACAACAATGTCTCCCGCCCTCTCCCTATGTCGTAAATCCAGGGCCTACTGCTGTAATACAAACGTTAACGAAGGTTGGGTTTACTTTCGAATAAACCAAGAAGAATAAAGATAAAACAAATCAATAATCCCAATATAAGTATTTTTATATTACCGTACAAAACTGTGTACGTTTCAAGAATTATTGTTCTAGCTCGATTTCTATCGTGAGAAAAACAATAACTTCACACACTTATTATAAAACTATTTTCCTACAATTGTTTTTCAATTCATTGTTGTTCTCCGATTGCCGCAATGACATTGGAATGCGACTGTTAACGCCGTCAGGCCAAACAAATGACTGACGCAATTAAAGTTTGTAAACCGAGGCAATAATCGAAATTTTTAAATAAGTCTGTTTTTTTGTGTTATCGAGCGTGTATTGTTCAATACTTTTTGTAATACCATCCTATCTCCTGAGTTTCATCACTGACAGAATCAGCAAGTATAAATTACATTTTTACAGCATTGCTTGTGTCTAAAATTCTAGGCTTTTGTGGCGTGTTTTATTGTACATAATACTGTATTGTTCTCAGATCACGTTAACGAGAACGTTAAAGCTCGGAATTTACGAACTCTCACGTTAACGTGTACCGCTTACATTGATGTCCCACGTTTATGTTAGCAATAATGCCTATCGTTCTGAATGAATCATCTAATAACAACATGGAGAGGTGGCTCAGGGAATTAACTGATGGCACTGCAGTTCATCTGACCGGTAGGTCTGAGGTTCGAATGCTGTTAGTGACAGGATATTTGACACTAACTTGTCAGCTACACCGAATTCAGTTGCTGTCTGGAGGAGGATTCTAACGGCCGGTTGCTCAGACCGGTAGTTTTCCGTGGTTTCGTCCATCATTACTGTTATGGCATAAACAGATAGAGCCGCGCCGGAGAGGCCGGTGGCACTCTGGCACCGGCCGACTGAGCGGCGGGCCCAGCAATGGAAGGTGCTGGGAGGCGCCGCTAGGGGGCAGGGCGACAGCGGCGGCCGGAACGGCGCGGGAAGAAGGGGGACTCGCCCCGCAGGCTCGGGAGCTTTAAAGCGGCCGGCCCGCTGGGCAGAAGACAGTGACGGTCCGAGTGCAGCGATCGAGTGCAGTGATCGACGAGGTGACGAAGTGCTAGTTGACGTGCTGTGTTGGTAACGGTGATTCTTCAGATGGTTGATGACTAGTGTTTGTAAAAGGGACTTCTTCTGGAAAACGGCGAACTGGTTTGTAATTGGTTTATGCTTTTGGACTCGGAATAATAAATCTGCATTGCTGATCAGAACTGTTGTCTTTTTGAATATACAACAATTACCATCCGGCGAATGCCAGAGCAGTGCCCTAACAAACGCTCCACAGCCCGCGCGCGATCTTTCCTGCTTTATTCTTGGCCCCTCCTCTCTCATTACCCACAAACTCTTTTCTGCGGATTCGGCATCCACTGGCATCGAACCAAACCCCGATCATTTGTCTTATCCTCACCCCTTACACCCACTTAAACTTCCATGCACTACAACACCATACATGCCGGGAGACCGGTCGGAAGATTAGAGCTTGTCCCGGTTGGGGCGGTGCCACGCTGGTAGGAGATACCTGGTTGGGAAAACCTCGCTAGCCGACGGTAGGTATGCGCCGGATCTCATAATCCAGCATCATCATTACCATCATCGCCAACTCTCGAGCAAAAAGCATGCACTACACTTACGAGACTAATGACCTCAGCCGTTATCGCGCCCGGAATCACTAATCAATCAAAATCATGAAATAACATGGCATATAAATTTTGCTCTTTTTTCAGACACGTCAACTGTCATAAGTCCCGTTAGTGTAGTGAATGCATTATCACGGGAGATGGCAGTGATTCTCCTCTGCTGGATGGTGAGTGTCAGCGCGTAATGAGGTCACGTTGTCGTATTTTGGTTCATACAGTATATAATGAATTTCCCATCTTTGTGACAAAGGGTCGGCTGTGGGACTCAAATGCAGCAAGGAGTAATATTGTCCCTGAGAACACACTAATTGTACTAAAGGGTTACTCGCCATGTTACAGTGAAGACAGGGGTTGAGTGGTGCATAAATATGAACATTGTAAACACTTTCAAGAGCAGACTAAGAGCTTTCCTAATGCATAACATGATTTACCGTAGAGTGCGATTCATAGATACGCCGAAACAATAACATAACAAGAGCTCTGAGATATACTATAGAAAAATTCCTTCCAAAAATTATAACCCTAGGGTTCCCTCCCTACATATACAGATTCCTGCAGTCAGAATTCTACATTTTCTTGCGATTTTCATTCAATACAAAAACACATATACAATGAGAATTTTTAAGATAATATATGATCTGATAAATGGAACACTTCTATCTAATAATGCAATCAATATTGTTTCAACACCTCTCACAACTCAAAGATTTCTCACACTTCTCTGGCGTCTTCTAAATGTGATGCCACTTTTATTCCCTTTCACTAGGTTCATATATTTGTTTTATTCGAGTTTTTAAGGTGATCTCAGTTAGTGCAAGTTTAGCCGCTGCATACCACTAATAAAACTATATTCATATCTTCTTATAATTTGTTCTTGCAAACTTTGCATTATGAAAACAATAAAAATTAAGCATTTAGAACATTGTAATAATTCAGATTTCAAAGCGTAAATAAATGTATATAAAAATATGTTTTGAGTTACGAAAGAAAAAAGAAAAGCTTTAAAGGCTAACAAGCATATTGATTCCGTAAAACTTGGCAATTTAGTTTGTGAGAGCCAAAATTGGACGTGACACTCTTGCAGCATAAACTATTTTACTTCTTTAATGTATGTATCTGTGTCAATTTGGTGCCAGTAGATGGAATTAATAATATTATCAATTCAACGATCATTATCAAATATTATCCAAAGTATTATAATAATGTGAACACTGCATTGCATTTTTGTACGAGGGCTGCCTTTTATATTTCAGGATTAGAGAACAAAAACAAATATTAATCATCGAAATCATTTTATTGTTTTTCAAAATATTCCCCATGAAGATCTATACACTTTTGCATGCGTTTGAACCAAATGTCGAAGTACTTTTGCCACTGATTGAGGTATCTGCAAAACATGCATTCTGAATGCAGCAGCCGCTTCTTCAGGTGTCGAAAAATGTTCACCTCTCAGTTTGTTTTTTACGTACGGGAATAAAAAGTCATTCGGTGCCAAGTCAGAACTATACGGTGGATGACTCATCAAATCGATGTTTTGGGTGCTCAAAAATACAGTTGTTTGAGCCGATGTGCGAGAGATCCCATTGTCGTGGTGAAGTGTGATCCGTCTTCGGCGGTTGGTTTTCCTGATTTCTTGGAAGACAGCTGGCAAACAAATCGTTGTGTACCACTCAGAATTGACTGTTCTGCGTTGTTCTAGTGGTGTTCTAGTGGAAAAAAGGCGAATATCTGTTTGGAAGTGCTTCATGCGCGAACAACTTTTGTTGGATTTTGCTCATCTTGAAACACCCATACAGTCGACTGCTGTTTACTTTCGGGCTCATACGCGTAAATCAACAATTCATTACCTCTCACGATATCATAAACGTGTTTCGAAGCACCGCGATGGAATTTTTTGAGCATTTCTTTCGACCAAACGACACGAGCCTTTTTTTGAGCGATTGACAAATTGTGTGGGGATCCAACGCGAACAAACTTCTTTGACAGTCAAATGTTCATGTAATATTGAATGTATGCTGCTCCCACTAATGCCTAAGGTTGTCTCAATCTCACATGACGATCTTGCAATATCAGTTCACGCTCAGCATCAATGGTTTTCGGAACAACAACTGATTTTGGACGACCTTCGCGAAATTCGTCTTGGAGTGAACTACGACGACGATTGAATTCACCATACCATCGATAAACACTGGTCCTTGATGGAGCTTCATCGCCAAAAATTGAATTACGTTCATCCATGCCCTGTTGCTGAGTTAATCCACGTCGAAAGTTGTAAAAAATAATCGCACGAAAATGTTCACGATTTAATTCCATTTTTGGGCCACGATGAATCTTTTAAGTTACTGTAAACAACACAAATAGCGCTCGTATGTCAAAACGTTCTGAGTACGTATAACCTCAAAACATTCAACTTTGCGATAGAGCTGTCAGTTGCCTGGTTGCAACACCAGGGTCGCCAAATCCCGAAACATAAAAGGCAACCGTCGTAGAACCACTGGGAAGATCGTCGTAATAAGCTATAAAAACTTACTGTACAATGATTATATAAATACAATTACGTACTCTTATTCTTTAGTGTACGTTCTAACCTAATTCAATATTCAACGATTGTATTTTTGTGTCAACAAAACTTTTATTTTATTTCCTTGGTCTACAAGTTATTTGAAATTTTATAGTTCGTGGTTTTGAAAATACCATTGAGTTATTATATTTATTAGAGAGAATGTGTCACAATATAGTTATTAAACCTTTTAAATTACGACATTAATCTTCCAATATATACAAAGTAAATGGATAACTTTTGCATTACTATTAGAAGTCCGTTTTATCTGAGAAGAGAATTCGAATAAAATGTAGATGGACGGATGGACGGATGATCGGACGGACAGACGTGTAGATAGACTTTTGTCTGAAAGTAATCAGTTTTTCGGTATCAATGACCCATGAAATGTGAATTCTGACTACACAAGTAGGGGAAGTAAGTTACTTCAGAAAGGAATAAGATTTATTCATTTTTGATTTATTCATGTACTAAGGTTATTTATTACTAAATGTTTCCTAATGAATAATGTTCATTCGAATAATCTGTGGTACAGATTAATACAGTTTAATTGCCCTGAAACGCGACTCTCTTAATTTTGCACGACGCAAATGGAGTACCGAAGGGGAGACGGCAGACGTGCCTGAGCCCAGCTAACGAGCGACGTAATGGGCCGCAGACTCGGACGCCCCCGCGCCGCCAGCGATCTCCCGCGGCCATTAGCCGAACCTCCCTCCGCGCGCCGTCGCCGTCCGGAGGGGGTGAGGCACAATGGATCCAGCTGGGGGGGGGGAAGGGGAAGGACAGGTGGGGAAGAGGGCGGCAGGCTGAAAGCTGGGGCGAACCTACTGTACGGCAGAAATGGCACGTGCCACAGGCACCATTCACAGGGGCGCTATTTAGAGTATTCCCGCAAAAATTGGATTGGATTGATGCCTTATTTTACGCTGCGAGACTCGGGCCATTAGGCCTGCTCTGCCGTCTGACCACGCAAATTTCGCTACGCTCCTTTCACCAACTAGCGGAGAAATTTTCTTGGGCGACGAAACAGACGATTTGAATTTAGCTCAGAGACTTCTTTTCGGCATGAGCTTCTTTTAAATCTACATGGGACATCCGGCTTTACCTCCCCTCCGAAAGAAAGCGTACGAAGGATTTTCGCCCTTAAATATCCGCGTTGGAACCCGCGAACTTGGCTATAATTGTCGCCGACGCCAACATATAACAACCATCCAAATTTGAAGCATCCTGACGGGGGCGCAAATTCTATGCTTGCCAGGGGTGCCTGAGTGCCTAGATAGGGCTCTGCCGGGAGGTCCTAGGTCTGGCTCAACGAGGGATGTTTGGTCAGGAGAGGGGAGGGCCGGGGAGGGGTGGGAGCCGAGGAGGGCGTACTACGAGACGAGTTGTGGGTAGGGGGGACAGTGTGGGACGGGGAGGACCTGGGCAGAGTCCGTGGGGAAGGGTGGAGTACGGTTGGGGTGGGACGGGGCCGGGAAGCGACGGAGGAAGTGAGAGATAGGAGCGCGGGTGCATGGGACATGGTGGGGCGGGGGATGAAGGAGGGCGGGGAAGCGAGAGTGGAAATGGCGGGGCGGGATCGGGTGGCAGCTGCAATGGGGTGTGCCGGCGTTGTCGGTGGGCAGGGGCGGGAGAGCCGAGACAGAGGGGGGAAGAGGCTGGGAAATGCCAAGAGAGGAGAGACGGCGGTTGAGTGGAAAGGAGTGGCAGGGAGAGAGCGAAGGAGAGGGCGTAGAAGGGGCGGGGAGAGTTGAGGAGAGAGGGGAATGGCAGGGAGATGCAAGAGAGGACGAGGCGGGTGAGGGGGCAAGTGCAGGGGAGCAGAAAGGCAGGGAGGGGGCTGGTTTAGCGGGAAGGAAGGGACGGGGAGATACCAAAAGAATAGGGCGGGGCAAGCAGAAAGTGGCGGGGAGGGGCGTGAGGGAAGGGACGGGGAGGGGCAAGAGAGGAGGGGCGGGGAAGTGGCGGTGAGTGCCAAGGAGTGGCGGCAGAGAAACGAACGGGGGAGGCCGGAGAAGGGCTAGGACAGGGGCGGGAGGGGCGAGGAGAGAGGGGAAGGGCCGGGAATGTCAAGAGAAGAGGCGGGTGCAGGCGGGAAGTGGCGGAGAGAAAGGAAGGGGGAGGGGCGGGATGAGGCGGGGCGAAAGATGAGACGGCGAGAGCGCGTGGAGGGGGTGTGGCGGGGAATGTCTTGCAGATCAATTACGCCTCCTGGCGGCCGCTGCCGGAGGTCGTCGTCCTCGCCGCGACCAGCTGCGCCCGCGGCTCCTCTCCATTTGTATTCGCTCCCAAATTCCCAAATGGACGTTCTCTCGAAAATCACAGAGATTAGACGCTAAAACAGTCTCCTTTATTTATTATTTTATTATTGTTTAATTATTAATTATATTATTATATTATTATATTATTATATTATTATATTATTATATTATTTATTTTTTATATTATTATTATTATTATTATTATTATTATTATTATTATTATTATTATTATTATTATTATACAGCTCACATCGCGCAACCTCAGAACAAACGCCAGCGCATAAAATGGACTTAGGAGTGAAATATCCCCATTATGTACGCGTACATTTTGGCTACCAGACATGAAACGGTTATGGAGGCATACAGAACGCGATTTCAGGATGAATGGTGAAAGCTGCATCCGAACATACTGGAATCCGAGCAGAGAGTTTGCGACTAGCAGCGCACCATCATTGTAAGGAAGTATTATTACTACTACTACTAAGGAATTATTATTACTAGTATTATTACCATTATTATTATTATTCCTTTCGTGTGGCACTTGGGCAATCTACTACCCTCCCGTGCAGGAATTCCGGGTTCTATTCCCGGTCGGGACAAAAATAGAGCTGTAGCTTAAATTCAATCGTCTCAGTTAGCCATTTTACAATCGTCTAAAATGTGTGACGAAAGAAAACCTCACACAGGCTAATTATGCTAGATGTTCTGAAGGGAATACGTCTTGCTCGCCATAGGTCTCCCTTATTCCCAGACATGGTTAATAAATAAAAATTGCACCCAGACCAGGGAACACCGCTACCTGGCGCAAGTCGGATTAATTGGACTCTAAAATTCAAAATACACATTACATAAAGTATTATTACAAAATATTATATAACAATATTATATCAATGTAATATTATATGTTTAAAATTATTTTACTGCAAATCCTAATTATTTGTCTAGTTGCTATTTCGCATGGTTCGAGTCCAACACCAATAAATGGATCTACGAACAAAGAATTCCAAAGTTTCCTACGCAGAATAGTGAGAAGAACCCAGTATACGTCGCGTTATGATCCAACCGATGGCCTGCTTGGATTAATTATTTCGTAATTTCGGGCGCGTCACTAGCTATGTTACGTAATCCCAGAAGTTTAGTGCATGGTTTTCTGCTGGATGTGACATCCCGCAATTTATATATATATTATTATAATATTATTATATATATATATAATATATATTATTATAATATATATATATACACGCAGACCTACACATTGGCATACGAACTTTCCCCATCAAGATATCTCCACCCAGTGGGGTTCTGCTCCAGCTGGCACAAGCTCTAAACCTCCTGAGATGTGTGGTAGAGTAGTGCAAATATATGTGTGTGTAACGGGAAAGAATAGAACAAAAAATGTTTAAAGAAATATCGTACGAGTTCCATGGCCAGTTTCTTAGGGTACTGCTCCGGCATTCGCCTGGTGTGGATCGGAGAGACCACGGAAACTACAAATCGGAGCAGCATGCCTCTAGAAGACTCCTCCAGAAGGCAACTGACTTCTACCTAGCTATAAAGCTAGTGTCGAAAATCCTTCCCCCGTCGGAACTCATATCCTGGTCAGAGATACTGCAGTGATATCGGTCGATGCCCTGAGCCACCTGAGTCGGTCTCTGTTTGGAAATGTTAAGAGTATTGTTGTGACTAGTGTAGCATGTTGACCACACTGTCATGCGGTGTTTGAAATCTGTATGTTACAATGAAGTAATTGACTGTTTCTTCCTGTTCTTTGCTCAGTATGCATTTGCCAGCCTCTGTAGTCTTATCTACTTTGGCTAGAATGGCCTGGAATGAGCTGCTGGAACTAGTCCTTTAGTCCCTGAAGGGAGCCATATCGCAGCCAGACGCAGATGGAAGTACTGTCTACCTGCCCTTCCAAATCCCGCAAATATTGATCGTGGAGTAGCGCATCAGGTCCCCTTCATCGGTGTTCTTGATGTTTACACGAACTATTGATGAAGCAGGTCTTCCCAGCGCGAGGGGGTGTTTCTATAAATCTTTCAAAGAGTTTCCCTCCCATTTATTTATTATTATTATTTTTGTTATAACCATTATGTCTTTCTCTCAATATGCAATATAGTACAATGGTCGCGTTTATTCTCGTACTTAAGTATACTTCGGAATGAAAAATCACAGACAAATCATAATATATATGTTTTGTTTTTTCCTCGTTTTAAACTTCTAATGTATTAATTTCTAAATTTGTGAAATATCTGATTGCTCCCATTTATTTGCTTAAAATTATTGTCCGACTAATATTGCGTGCGACTAATATAGCACCTTCAAATGGAGAGCTCCTACGCCTGATGGTATACAGAATTTCTAGTACAAAAAATTCCATTGTGACCACATGCGGCTTGCTGAATTAATGAACACTGTTATAAAAGAGTCGAGTAAAATAACAAGATTCCTTCCACGTATTACCTATTACTTAAAGATGCATGTCACCGCCAGTTGTAACCTCCCATCTGAAATGAAGTGCAATATGTATACAATATTTGTGGATTTTAAAAATGCTTCTAATTTTGTTCCCATGATTGACTAGTTTCAGTACTTCAGCTTTATAACGTCAACTCGTCTCTGATTACGTGCCTGAAACATTTGATAACTGCTTGGCGAACTATGTCAAAACAATGTCAAAAGATGACTAAATATGCGCATCTCTGTCTATCCACCAACAAAGGAATGCTGGTAAACTGAGAATCATTTCTGTTATAATACTCGTATGTACTGGAGTCATCCCGTAGACCATGCATCGAAGCCTCAAGGAAGTGGAAACCTGGGTTCCTGAAAACGTATAGTAGCATCCGGCCGCTAGAATTCTCCTCCAGACAGTGCGGGCTTCGAACTAGTGTCCAAAATCCTGCCAACCGTAGGACCTTCCGGTCAGAGGCACTGCAGTGGCTTCAACGGATGCCCTGAGCCAGCTAAGCCGCTTGAAGCGAATAATGTGGACTCTATAGGAACATAGCGAAGCATCCTAGCACTAGCACGCCCGGGCCTTGAACGGATCTACTGAGAATTACACAGTCATTTTGACGGTTCTTATTTAATGGGCTATTTATTGATTTGGGGGAATTTATACACAAATACACACAATACGTACTTCAGTTACCATTTTATTGATTGATTATGATAATGAGAAGAATAAATGGAACTGACATTAAAAAAATGCGAATATTCTGGCTGCTCTCTCGTGGGTTGGCCTTCTTCATAATAGGTCACAGTCCCGCTAGTGTTTTATTTCATCACCAACTTTTAACATGGTCTCTTCTAATACGATGAAAACTAATGATTGTCAGCAAAGAGAGCGTCCATAGTTCCTCGGAAAGGAGATAAGATGATATAAACAGAAACAGTCGAAACGCAGAGGGCACCGTTTACCAGCTATTGGGAAGCAGTCATTTTTGACGGCTGTTGGATGTTTAAGATGAATCGATCAACATGAACAGTTTCGAGTGGATGAATATTTTCAAAATTTTCACATATACTTTAAATCATTTTACATTTGAAGTCAAGTAGCCACAATGGGCTACTGTTCATTTTAATAAAGATAAAATTATTTGTGTGTGTTGTAGCCGTTGAAATGACGGCGTCGGCCATTCTTGTGCTGTTTTGAGCTTCCTGTGTTGAGTAGGCGTCGAGAAGCACGGACGAAGATTGTTGCGCGGGGTGTAGTGGGGGGCGGTCGCTTTGAAGTTCTATTTCATTAAAAGTGTTTCCCACATTGCATTCTTGCGCTTGTGCAAGGGATACAGGAAAACAACACGCCGGTAAAAATGAGCAACTGCGTAAAATGGAACGTGTGTCGACGCTCTCATTGTTTGGCGTTTAAGCACTGGCGAATCATGGCTTTATATTTAAGACAGTAAACTACATATTACGTCCACACAGCCAAATATGGTTATTACATCGTGAACATTGAAATACTCGTTTTTTTAACCTAACCTAATACATTATTTTTAATGTATTTGTCGCACTTTTTAAAAATGCTTCAAATGTAACGTTGATTATAATATATTGTTTTTCAGAAGGTTTCAATACCAAACTAGACATGCCAAGTAGTTGTTGTGTTTTTTACCAAGCCAGGTTTATCACTGAATAATGTATTATTAAAAAACAAGTTACATTTCACTCGGGCATCTCGGTGCTTTCTTTAAGTACTTCAATAATTGTCACCACACTGCCAACTTTTTGGAAATCGAAAATATGTTCCGCAGACGTTAAGAATACAGTTGTCACCTTGTTACTGAGTAACAAATGTGTTTTATATAATTTAATTTGTTCAAAGTATTGTCACTCCGTAGAGAACAAATTTTATTATTAAAATATATAAACAACATATTTCCGACCGTAAATGCGTCTAAAAAGGTGACAGCGTGGTGACAATTATATATGAGTATAATAACGGACAATACATTAGGCCTAAGAACCTGTTCAAAGAATTGTTTGTATGGATATCTTACTGGTTACAGCAAAGGTTTGCCGTAAGCCAGAAATCCCGGGTTTGAAGCCCGGTCGGGGTGACAATTCTTTGAACAAATTTAATTACTTGAATATTTATTATTTTGACTTCAGTGAGTACACTTTTCGTGTAATTCAAGAAGTTTAAAAATGTGTAAACCTGTACTTAGCGGACTCACAGCAGAGTGGTGACAATTTTCGTGGAAGGAGGAGGACATACATACGTTATTCGCAATCTTCACTCTATTTATTTACATCCCAATCGGTACAAATTGCTAAGTTTTACAACTTTTGTTACGGAGAAAGTTGCCTGAAATTGATGTCATTGCTGTTCCTTTGATCGGGAGCCTAGGGTTCTAGTCCCGACGGTGGCAGGATTATAGACACTAACTAAATGGCTAGGTCAAATTCAGTCGTTGTCTGGAGGAGAATTCTAGCAGCCCGTTGCTCTTACCGGTAGATTTTCGTAGTTTCTCCGATGAACACCAGGGGAACGCCAGAGAGGTATTCTAACAAACGAGCCACGGACCGCGCGCGATCTTTCCTTTCTCTTCCTTGTCCTACCCTCACCCCTTACTTACACATACTTCCTACATACACTACACTTCCCCACATGCCTGGAGACCAGGCGGGAGCTTAGAGCTTGCCCGGTTGAGGTGGTGACCTGCTGGGGGGAGATACCTTGTTGGGGAAAACCTAGCAAGACGACGTAGAAGTCGTCTCCCGGATCTCGTCAGCTAGCGGGAGACGATTATCGCCACCTCACGCGATAAAAACATGGTACTCTTATGGAACTAATGGAATCCGTTGACGTGCCATGAGCCGGTGATCAATCAATCAACAGTTGTCACCGAAGCGATTCTGACCGGGAAGTCCTAGATGTCCGTTTCGACTCTACCTACGTAGCTTTTCCAAATTCAATCCCTTTGTGTCTGACTAGAAGAGAATTTCAGCGGCCGACTTCACTGGTCGGTAGTTATCTGTGGTTTCTCTTGTCGGTATCAGGTGAATCCCAGAACGGAGCCCTAACAACAGCTGCGCGATTTGTGCGCGATCTTTCTGACTTGGGCTCATTATGGAGACGTAATTGCGAGCGATTGTTCCTGCGCATCCCGATGGCACCCTCACGGTATATTCAGGCAACCCAAGTATCACACGACCGCTGTGAATTCTCCGCCCTTGAAACATCCTCGCACCTCAGGAAGAGTCGATCTAAGACCCTGGGAATCGCTATCACTCACCACGGAGAGGGTTACTGTTGGTTCATTGATTGATTAGTCATTCCCGGATAATCAACTGCTAAGGCTTTAGCCCCGTTAGTGTAGTGCACGTCTTTTATCACGGAGGGTAGCGGTGATCTCCCGCTGGTTGGAAGGTCCGGTAGCGACCTACGTCGCCTTGCGAGACTTTTCCCTAACCAGGTATTTCCAACCAGCGGGGCACCGCCCCAGCCTGGTGAAGCTCTACGCCCCCAACCGGTCACCCGGCGTGTGCGGTAGTGTAAACATGTATATTAATTAACGATCCACTTTATTCATTTAGCAAAGTTATCTAATACTTCAAAATAATAAAATTTCAAGCTGTGGGTTCTTGAGGTCCCCCTCACCTTGGCTGATCGATCTTTTTCCGACATATCAACTAATATAATAGTTAGTCGCTATAGTATATGAATGTCTTTTATGCCTGAGGCTGTCGATGTTTATCTTCTACTGAATTTTGAGATGTGGCTTGGGGTTGCGTGTGATTTTCCCCTCCAGATATCTCTCCCAGAGGTGCACCATCCCAACCCAGACAAGCGCTACGGTTCCGACCGGTGCTCCCGGCATGTGTGGTGATGAGTGTAAGCAACGGGTGAAGATAGGACAGGGAAGAGGTAGGAAAGATCGCGCGCGGCCCGTGGCCAGTTCGTTAGGGTCCAACTGCTCCAGCATTTGCCTGCTAATGATGGAAAAAACTACGGAAAACTATCGATCTGAGATATGATCCCATTATAATAAGTACTGGAGCCATCCCGTAGACCATGAATCGAGGTTTACGGAAGTGGATCTCCCTGAAAACTTATAGAAGCAGCCGGCCGCTAGAATTCTCCTCCAGACAGCGGCTGAATCCAAACTAGCAACCTAGCTTGTCGAAAATCTTCCACTGAAATTCCTCCCACGAACTCTAGGACCTCTCAGTTAGAGGCATTGCAGTTCGAGATGTGAGCCATCCAAGCAGGTCTCTCTCATTGGTCCTCTCCCGGAATTGGAATGGCACTGGTCTGCGACTGTTAATATTTTTCGCCTTGCGTCATACTTGCAATTTAGAGCAACGCCCATGAATCAGCACAAAAACCGCCATCCCGAGGTGGTCGGACGGTGTTGCATATCCTGGCAACAGCCGCCGCCGGAAATACGTTTCATTTCCGGCTCTGGTGCAATTCGCGCTCTGCGACTCCCGAGGGGCCCGCTGCCCCCCGCTTGTCCCCCTCGATTGCTATAAACCCTGCACCCGCTCGCCCTCGCAAACATCGATTTTTTGTGCTCGCCGTAGAAAAACCGTAAATCAGCAAACACGTGATGTAGCGAATATAACTGAATTCAAATGGTCGTGGAAGGAGAAAATGTAGGAAAAGGAGGAAAAAGCACTACGTGGATAGGCAATTTAAAAAAAGGATGCTTTGAAGAAAAAGTAATAGTGGAACAAGAAGTAGAAGAAATACAGGAAAAGAAGGTCATGAAGAGTACAAATATTACGAGCTTGAAGATTTATTCACAATGAAACGGGCATTGAAACTTCAATACAGCCATTCAGCGATAGAACGACCTAGCCAATATTCTGCACAGTAATTTGTACACAATCAAACGACACAAGCGTACGAGAAAAGCAGAAGAGATGATGCACCGACGATAATGATTTCTTTTGTCAGGGGAAAGACGAACGTTTTATTAAGAGTTTCATGAGCAGTGATAGCCACGAAGTGAATTTTGTGCTTTTACAAACTGCACTGGCTTCTAAAAATACGCTAGACGTGATTGATGTTGCTATTTGTTTTGACCCCTAGTCACATAGTCCTTTTTACATTCTCATTCTTACGAAAGTTAAATAATTGTGCGCTGGAAAAAGAATTTTCGCCAGACAAACTCTTATTGCCGGGCCAAATAACGAAGAAATGGATAAATCGTGTTTCTAAATATATAAAAAAATCATTGAAGACAGATGTACATAAGGGCCATTTTTCTGTGATAAACAATATGATCGATTGCGCGTAGTTGGTGTACTACAAAAGATATAAACATTTTTATCCTCTGAATCGAGTTGGATAATGAGAACTTAAGTTCAGGAAGTGGTAACACTGCTGTACACGGAAGTGTGTTGATCTCTACTATCGCTGCCATGAACGTTAAAGCTCTGAGCTTGCGAACTTACCCGTTTATGTCTCTGTTTATGATCAACTCCACGTTTATGTTACTTTGCGAATGAACCTCAACACCTTCACAAACTTGCCACGCTCTACAAGGTCATGTTGTTCATCTATAGGATATTACCAAGCACAGATTTATTTTTTGGGATGTTCTAGGCAATAGTACATTTTGAAATGATGATGTAATGATGGATATTAATCAAGGAGTGTGATATTACGATTCGAGGATTAACAAGCGAGTGTCGTAAACTTCACAAAACACACAAAAGTGCATTAATATCCATTACATCGAGGTACTTTTTCTACGAATTATGGTAACTTTTAAAAGGTTAACTTTTACATTGAATCGTTTCGTGGCAGTTGACTTGTAGGATTCAGCCAATGTCATCTCGCGGACAGGACCCTAATCCTACCCTAACAGGTGGCTTTAGTTACCAGTTCGCCTGCAAGGGAGTACTGTGCTAGTCAAATAGGATCAAAGTGAAATCACGATCCAATTTATTTTCAATAATATTCCAAGAAAAAATTACTAATAATAAAATAAATTAAAACCGACAAGTAGAATATAATATTAAATGCAATTTTAATATACACAATCGAACGAAATATTTACTAGAAGGTTCTCAATGAATAATTTTCAGTACTTGTGTTGTAAACGTCTCTATTTTTGGCCAAGAACCTTTGTCATAATGAAATCTGTATTGTAATGAGTATCATTATGCAACTGGTTGCAGCCACAAACTATTCAAGCAATTACAAGAATACACAAAACAGAACTGAAAGAAGTTACAAAATTCTAATTTAAACAACATTTACTATGAAATAGTTTCTTTCGTGGAGAACAACTTTTGTCTGTGCGTGTTAAGTGACTTAAATGTTTCTAGTCAGTCATTTAACGAAATCAATCGCACAGATCTCGCTGCGTGTGAAGTAATTTCATGATCTTTTCCGAATATTCGCCTCAGTAAAAAAAATTTCAATCGTGGAAAGATAATTCCATCAGTTGGCGATAAATCTGAAGAGCATTGAAGATGCCCTAATGGATTAACTATTTTTCATTCACGCTGTCTGTTGCCAATGACGACGTAGTAAAACTTATTCTTCTCATCCGAGGCTCAAATAGGGATGTTGTGGTTGATAATTTGTTTATATCCGTGGAATTATGTGAAAAGATGAAACCAAACTGTGTCTGTGTTAGGTTCTCTCACAAAGAATAATCTTAACTATCTCCGTCGTTTAAGCATAATATAAAATGCCAACTAGGCACAACACTGTTACTCATAAAGATAACGTGACACTTTGTTCATATGTTTCTAAAAGCAATTGAGCTGTTGTGTTTCTATCTATGGCGCAATAAGATCAATAAATAAGCAAATGGAATGGAAATCTATACATGATAAATTACCATAATAATGCCAAAGGCTATGTTGACGGCATGGGTCAACAAACGAATCAGTGGGTGTCGTTTGGTATGGTAATATTCGAATGGTAATATTTTGTGACATATTGAAGATTCCTGGCGTATAAAGTGTGACGTTTTGTCGACGTGAAGTCCCTTGAAAATCCAGAGAAAATAGGCCATCGAGAAGCACAAATGCATCTTGGAAAAATTCTTATTCTCTTGCATATGGAACGTAGGGATTCCAAAGATTTCCCTCGAGATTTGCAAGGCATGATACGCAAATTTTTAAGAATACCCAGCTTGCAACGTGACCTCAGTGACGGCACACAAAGAAAACCCTTAGGTGATGTGCGCCCAAGACGGGCAGACAGAAAAAAAAATTGTAACTTATTTGTTCATTCTGCACGAGAAAATTTTTAATAACGTTACCTCACCAGAACCTATATTGTACTTTGGCTCAACAATGTGATTTATAAGTAAAATATTTTGTATTTTACATGATTGATTACCTTTTCTTATTTTGGGCTCATAGGAACTCAGCAGCATTTTAAGTGCTATTTGAAAATCGGTTATTGAACCCGTGGATGACAATGACCTCCTACTCCGGCCAATCCTCCTTACAGCTGTCATCTATCGCCGCCCGTACATTTTTTTCTCATTATCCCAATATTGCAGTCTAATAACGGTAGAACTGAAATATGACTTTAAGAATATTATAGAAGAGTAAAACCTAGTGTTATGTGGCAATTGTTGTTGAAAACTTTGGAGTCATATTAGAGAAAAGGTTCTTTTTTGAAAAAGCTGTCTTGTTTTCAATGTAATAAGCATGTTTGTAATAGGCATTTCGAAATAATTTGTTACATCCGTCAATGCAATGAATAATTGTCTAATGGATTCACAATATTATTTATATTAAATTTTCTTGAAATTATTTGCTGCCGTATTTCATTTTCAGTAATGATATTAAAATTACTACCTTCAATTGCAATTGATAAGTAAATAATAAAATTATCATTTTATAATAAGAACGGTTTTATTGTAATGGGTTCAGCGACCCCTTCTCCTTCTGAATCGAAGTTACAAGAAAAAAAGGTCCGGAGTCCTACGATAAAAGAAATTAAATTTTGTTTTACTATTCTCTGTAACAAAGTATGAGTATTAATTGGAGTTGGTTGTCTCAACATAATGGATGAGTTACATCTAGTTTTATATACTTTATAGACAGATACATAGATTTATTTTGCAAATATTTAACAAACACCTGTGGCAAAATTTCATAATAATAATAATAATAATAATAATAATAATAATAATAATAATAATAATATACAATATAACACATAATGATTAGCGAGCAAGAAAAGCCACAGTAACAGAACTATTGCATCAATTATAGGTACGTTATTTCTTATTTTCGTTTCGAAGTTGAAGGGATTTGCATTGCGCAGAGAATTAACACTGGAAAAAACGTGGAGACATTTTTCAATCGCTAACTGTATTTGAATAGTCCACCCCTAGATGTCCTAAGAAGAGGCGAGTGTCAAGGCAACGTAATTGGCCAATCGCACCCTAAGAAGAAGCCTCCACTACGGGAGCTGCACTTAAAATTCGCCTTCAATGAAAGGTCGCTGGCCCGCGTTGCGCTGGTGCACGGGGGCGTGAGGCTTCATGCATAATGCAACAGCGCGCGACGACCCTCAGCTGTTCGTGTGGTGGAGCATCGCGTGCATTGATTAGCGTGCATTCGCCCCCTTCCCCCCCTCCGTTGGGTTCTAGGGCACCGGGGCGGCCACGGGGCTCCCGGCGGGTCCGCCCCCTGGCCTCGTTTGATCATTGGATGCTTCCGGGAGAGGCAACTGCTGTTGCGCTTTGGTCCCGTAAGCGTATTGCATGTTGTATCTCGGGAGATGGCGGTGTTCCACCCCCACAATGACATAATATAGCCGATCCACACGGGGGTACTCCTTCAGGTATACACGTCGGCGGAGCAGCCCCCCTCCCCAGTCCTCGATTTATTTAGTGATAAATACAAAATATTATACCCAAGCCCATTGATTGATTGATTGATTAGTGAGTCCCGGAGCATCAACTGATAAAATAATTGGTTCCGTTAGTGTAATGAGTGTTGTATCGCAGGAGATGCGGTGTTCTTCTCTCGCTGAATGGCGTGATATGGCGCCGATCAACCGTCAGTTAGCGGGGTTTTCCCCAACCAGGTATCTCTCACTAGTGAGCACCACTCCACCCAGAACAAGCTCTAAGTTCCCGACCGGTCTCCGAACATGCGTGGTAGTGTAGTGTATGTTAGTGTTTGGGTAAGGGTGTAAGGGTGTAGATAGGACAAGGAAGAGGAAGGGAAGAAAGCGGGCGGTGCAGGGCCTGTTTGTTAGGGTACTGCTCCGGCATTCGTCTGGTATTGATCTGATAAACCACGGAAGATACCGACCAGAGCAGCCGGCCGATAGAATTCTCCTTCAGACAGCCAGTGAGCTCGTCCTTGTTAGGTAGCTAGTGCCGAAAACTCTCCTAGGCCCTCACGGTCAGAGGGTCTGCAGTGAGTGCAGCTGCTACCCTGAGGCGGCGAGTGGCGTTTGCGGTGCGTGTCTGGGCAGCGTTGACTGCCAACAGCCGAGGGAATGTGCGTGCGCGGGAGGGCGCGTGCGCGTGCAGCGATGCTCATTGACGCTCAGGGACCACAATCTGTGCGCGGCCGCGTTCCCCGCCCTTCCCCACCCCAGCGGCTAAAAGCCCCGCCACCGTTCCGCACGCCCGCCCCTCACCAGCCCTCACCGACCCTTACCCCCTCCCACCCGCCCCACACCGCTCCTCACCGCTCTCCCGCCCCTCCCCGCCCCTTACCCCCCACCCGCCCTCCACCGCTCCTCACCGCCCTCACCCGCCTCTCCTCACCCTTCCCGCCTCTTCCGTCCCCCCGCCCCTCACCGCCCCCCAACGGCCCTCACCGCCCCTCACCACCTCTCACCTCCCCTCACCTCCCCTCACCACTCCTCACGGCTCTTCACCGCCCCTCCCCGCCCTCCCTGCATCTTCTCGCCCCTTCCTGCCTCTCCCCGCCTTTTCCGCCCACCCCACGCCACCCCGCGCCCACCCGCACCCACCCGCGCCCCACCCGCGCCCACCCCGCGCCACCCCGCGCCCACCCCGCACCCACCCGGCACCCACCCCGCACCCACCCCGCACCCACCCACCCATCCTCCATCCACGCTTCTCCCGACCCACCACGCCCCTCTCGTCGCTCTCCCCGCCTCTCCCGCACCACTACCCTCTCTCCTTCATCGCGCCACGCCGCACTGCCGTCCTATCCCGCCCCTCTCGCTCCGCCCCGCTCCGTCCCTCCATCCACGCTTCTCCCGACGCCACACGCCCCCTCTCGTCGCTCTTCCCGCTCTCCCCGCACCACCTACCCTCTCTCCTTCCATCGCGCCACGCCGCACTCCGTCCTATCCCGCCTCTCCGCTCCGCCCCGCTCCGTCCTCCATCCCGCTTCTCCCGACCCACCACGCCCCTTCTCGTCGCTCTTCCGCCTCTCCCGCACCAACCTACCTCTCTCCTTCATCGCGCCACGCCGCACTCCGTCCTATCCGCCCTCTCCCTCCGCCCCGCTCGTCCTCCATCCACGCTTCTCCCCACCGACCTACCATGCCCCTTCTCGTCGCTCTTCCCCGCCTCTCCCCGCACCACCTACCCTCTCTTCCTTCCATCGCGCCACGCCGCACTCCGTCCTATCCGCCCCTCCGTCCGCCCCGCTCCGTCCCTCCATCCACGCTTCTCCCCGACCCACCACGCCCCTTCTCGTCGCTCTTCCCGCCTCTCCCCGCACCACCTACCCTCGTCTCCTTGCATCGCGCCGCCGCACTCCGTCCTATCCGCCCCTCTCCCGCTCCGCCCCGCTCCGTCCCTCCATCCACGCTTCTCCCGACCCACCAACGCCCCCTTCTCGTCGCTCTTCCGCCTCTCCCGCACCACCTACCCTCTCTCCTTCCATCGCGCCACGCCGCACTCCGTCCTTATCCGCCCCATCCGCCCCGCCCGCTCCGTCCCTCCATCCACGCTTCTCCCGACCCACCACGCCCCCTTCTCGTCGCTCTTCCCGCCTCTCCCCGCACCACCTACCTCTCTCCTTCCATCGCGGCCACGCCGCACTCCGTCCTATCCGCCCCTCTCCGCTCCGCCCCGCTCCGTCCCTCCATCCACGCTTCTCCCGACCACACGCCCCCTTCTCGTCGCTCTTCCCCGCCTCTCCCGCACCACCTACCCTCTCTCCTTCATCGCGCCACGCCGCACTCCGTCCTATCCCGCCCATCCGCCCGCCCGCCCCGCCCCTCTCGCTCCCACCTGCCCTCCCCGCCCCCCCCCACCGCGCTCAGCCCTCCTTCCCGTTCACTCCTCCCGCCCCGCCTCTACGCTTTGCTCCACCCCCCTCCCGCGCCCGGAAGTAGCTCGCGATCAATCTCTGCCCGCGGGGCGGGGCGGGGCGGGGGAGCAAGAATCGATGGGCGTTCTCTGCTCGCTCACTCCGAGAACATCCGCCCAACAGGCAGACGCGCGCCTGAGCCCTGGCGCTATTAAGCCATAAATGGTCCCGCAAAAACACTTCGGTTTTTGTAAATTGGCCGATGCCATTAGGTCGTTGTTACACCTCGTAGAATGAAGCGTTGTAACGCTGGTAAGAAGGTTTCTGAGGCCACGAGGCCTGTTGAGAAGGACCTTCGCGAATTAGTTAAAAACATTTATTTTATAAGGCACGAGTTGTACCAATGACCTAATGTCATCGGCCATTTACATAAATCGACGTTCCCGGAGATCGACTCTAAACGGGGGCTCCTTGGGTTCGAATCCCGACGCTAGAGGATTTTCGACGTCGAATTCAGCTACTGTCTGGAGGGGAATTCAAGCGACAGGCTGATTTTATCGGTAGTTTCCCGTGGTTTTATGCGATCAACACCAGGCGAATGCCGGAGCAGCACTCTAACAAGCGGGCCAAGAACCGCGCACGATTTTTCAATCCCATTCCTTGTCCTAGCTTCATCCCTTGCTGATACACACACACACACACACACATGCCGGGAGCACCGGTCGGGAACGTAGCGCTTGTCTGGGATGGGGTGGTGCACCACTGGGAGAGATATCTGGAGGGGAAAATCACACGCAACTCCAAGCCGGATCTCAAAATTCAGTAGAACATAAACACCGACAGCCTCAGGCATAAAAGACATTGATATTCTATAGCGACTAACGACCATACCAGTTGATATGCCGGGAAAAAATCAATCAGATAAGGTGAGAGGGACCTCAAGAATCCACAGCGTGAAATTTTATTATTTTGAAGTATTAGATAACTTTGCTAAACGAATAAATTAGATAATTAACTAATATACATGTTCATTTACTTAAACAAAAACATACTTCAATTTCAAGCTCTGCAATTCAAAGAAGTTGTTTTGCAAACTACAAAAATGGAAGTAGTGCCCTATTGCTGGGACGTAGTAATCTGTTTACCTTTAATTCTAATTGGGCCACATTCTCTAAATTCGTAGTTGCTTTTTCGGCTAAAGCTGCTCATCAACAAGATATTGCATCTCATGGGAATTGAGAGATTGCAGGACACTATAGGGAGGGACGTTTATCGCCTCCCGAACAATTACTGAGTAAATTGTGTGATGTGGTGAGGTAAAATGGAGACCGTATTCGGATTTAGCAAACCCCAAAACATAGAAAACATGGTCTGATCCTCAGGCACGACCTCGATTATTAGGAAATGTAGCTGTGTAATGTACAAGTTGGGGTAAATGAATTAATTTTAAATTGTGGAATCTCCGCGTGAGTCTACCATTGTATTTATTATATGAATATTAATACCTACTATTGCTTTTATTACATGAATATTAATAATGTAAATCTGAACGTTTTATTCTTATTTAGGTATTGATTTACGTAGTAGAACAAATAATTCAATGCCGTTTGAGAGGAATACAGTTTGATTATTCTTTGAGTCTCAGAAGAGAAATTAATCCAGCTCTGGTAGCAAGCAGCTTCGGGCTTGTCGTTAAAAACACTATGAAGCAAAGGTCATGTTTATAAACCAATTTTAGTGTTTTGAAGTTTTTTACGTATGAAAATTCGACATACAAACAAAAGTAACATAATTTTTTCATCATTTTGAATGCCACAGGATCGTGATAACTTGAAAAAATGTTTTATAATATCTATGAACCAAATTAAGATTATGTATATTCTGTACGTTTTTCTGAAAAATGCTTTTCTGAACCATAGAGCTGTTTTTTCAACGATTTATGAGTAGTAATCGTGAACCTCCTTCAAGCGACATATTTTGACGTCTGCTGTAGTTTCTAATCAGCGACTGCTTCGCCCCTGCCGCAGATTTTATTTCCTTTCTTACATGATCCGTTGAAATGGGTGTAAGCGCTTGTTTGTATACAGGAATAACAAAATATTAGGATTGATTATTTTAATTCATTATAAATACAATTATTTAAATTATTGGAGTCAATTAGTTTATTTATCTCCTCGGCAACAAATTTAATACAACCATGAAAGCTGCGCTACGTTTAAAACTGCTATGCTATAATTAGATAATTCATTTTAACTGTCTCCCTTTGTGTATTGGTAATGGATTTAATAATGCATGGTACTTCAGAGAAAAAATATTTTATTTTACCCTCTTGAACCATGAATTATAATTAATCGCTTTGAACACGTGAGTCCATTTTTCCTCTTTGAAATATTACGAACGGAACGATCCACATAAATTTCCGTGTGGTCATAATTACGACTTCGCTGGTGTTTTCGCGCATACGTCGAATCCCGCCTCCAGAGCAACGGCAAAACCAAACTCCGAAAAAACTGTCTCTGAGTGATACGTATTGTTTGAATAATTAGTTATTCCGGGCGCGATAACTGATGAGATCATTAGTCACGTAATGGTAGTGCATTACTTATCACGGGAAGTGGCGGTTATCTTTCCCTGCTGGATGGCAATATCCGACCTACCCGTCGAATTGTAGTTTTCTGCAATCAGATATCTCCCACCAGCCACTCTTACGCATGCTAATTATCAATCGACCTTAACACGAACATGACGATAATAATAATAATAATAATAATAATAATAATAATAATAATAATAATAATAATAATAATAAGTGAAATACAAAAATATTATACCCAACGCCATTGATGTGACTTGATTGATTAGTGAGTCGGAGCATGAAACTGATAAAATAATTGGTTTCCGTTAGTGTAATGAGTGTTGTATCGCAGGAGATGCGGTGTTCTTCTCTCGCTGAATGGCGTGATATGGCGCGATCAACCGTCAGTTAGCGGGGTTTTCCCCAACCAGGTATCTCTCACTAGTGAGCACCACTCCACCCAGAACAAGCTCTAAGTTCCCGACCGGTCTCCGAACATGCGTGGTAGTGTAGTGTATGTTAGTGTTTGGGTAAGGGTGTAGGGGTGTAGATAGACAAGAAGAGGAAGGGAAGAAAGCGGGCGGTGCAGGCCTGTTTGTTAGGGTACTGCTCCGGCATTCGTCTGGTATTGATCTGATAAACCACGGAAGATACCGACCAGAGCAAGCCGCCGATAGAATTCTCCTTCAGACAGCCAGTGAGCTCGTCCTTGTTAGTAGCTATGCCGAAAATCTCCTAGGCCCTCACCGGTCAGAGGGTCTGCAGTGAGTGCAGCTGCTACCCTGAGGCGGCGAGTGGCGTTTCGGTGCGTGTCTGGCAGCGTTTACTGCCAACAGCCGAGGGATGTGCGTGCGCGGGAGGGCGGTGCGCGTGCAGCGATGCTCATTGACGCTCAGGGACCGAACAATCTGTGCGCGGCCGCGTTCCCCGCCTTCCCCACCCAGCGGAATAAGCCCCTCCCCGTCCCACCCCGCCCCTCACCAGCCCTCACCGACCCTTACCCCCTCCCACGCGCCCACACCGCTCTCACGCGCTCTCCCGCCCCTCCCCGCCCCTTAGCCCCCCACCCGCCCCTCACCGCTCCTCACCGCCCTCACCGCCTCTCCTCACCCTTCCCGCCTCTTCCGTCCCCCCGCCCCTCACCGCCCCCCAACGGCCCTCACCGCCCCTCACCACTCTCACCTCCCCTCACCTCCCCTCACCACTCCTCACGGCTCTTCACGCCCCTCCCGCCCTCCCTGCATCTTCTCGCCCCTTCCTGCCTCTCCCCGCCTTTTCCGCCCACCCCACGCCACCCGCGCCCACCCGCACCCACCCCGCCGCCACCCGCGCCCACCCGCGCCACCCCGCGCCCACCCCGCACCCACCCGGCACCCACCCCGCACCCACCGCACCCACCCACCCATCCTCCATCCACGCTTCTCCCGACCCACCACGCCCCTTTCGTCGCTCTCCCCGCCTCTCCCGCACACTAACCCTCTCTCCTTCCTGCGCCACGCCGCACTCCGTCCTATCCCGCCCCTCTCCGTCCGCCCCGCTCCGTCCTCCATCCACGCTTCTCCCGACGCCACACGCCCTCTCGTCGCTCTTCCCGCTCTCCCCGCACCACCTACCCTCTCTCCTTCCATCGCGCCACGCCGCACTCCGTCGCTATCCCGCCTCTCCGCTCCGCCCCGCTCCGTCCTCCATCCAGCTTCTCCCGACCCACCACGCCCCTTCTCGTCCGTCTTCCGCTCTCCCCCACCAACCTACCTCTCTCCTTCATCGCGCCACGCCGCACTCCGTCCTATCCGCCCCTCTCCGCTCCGCGCTCGTCCTCCATCCACGCTTCCTCCCCGACCACCATGCCCCCTTCTCGTCGCTCTTCCCCGCCTCTCCCCGCACCACCTACCCTCTTTCCCTTCCATCGCGCCACGCCGCACTCCGTCCTATCCGCCCCTCTCGCTCCGCCCGCTCCGTCCCTCCATCCACGCTTCTCCCCGACCCACCACGCCCCTTCTCGTCGCTCTTCCCGCCTCTCCCCGCACCACCTACCCTGCTCTCCTTCCATCGCGCCGCCGCACTCCGTCCTATCCGCCCCTCCCTCGCTCCGCCCCGCTCCGTCCCTCCATCCACGCTTCTCCCGACCCACCACGCCCCCTTTCGTCGCTCTTCCCGCTCTCCCCGCACCACCTACCCTCTCTCCTTCCATCGCGCCACGCCGCACTCCGTCCTTATCCGCCCCATCCGCCCCGCCCGCTCCGTCCTCCATCCACGTTCTCCGACCCACCACGGCCCCCTTCTCGTCGCTCTTCCCGCCTCTCCCCGCACCACCTACCTCTCTCCTTCCATCGCGGCCACGCCGCACTCCGTCCTATCCCGCCCCTCTCCGCTCCGCCCCGCTCCGTCCCTCCATCCACGCTTCTCCCGACCACACGACCCCCTTCTCGTCGCTCTTCCCCGCCTCTCCCGCACCACCTACCCTCTCTCCTTCATCGCGCCACGCCGCACTCCGTCCTATCCCGCCCATCCGCCCGCCCGCCCCGCCCCTCTCGCTCCGCACCTGCCCTCCCCGCCCCCCCCCACCGCGCTCAGCCCTCCTTCCCGTTCACTCCTCCCCGCCGCCTCTACGCTTTGCTCCACCCCCCTCCCTGCGCCCGGAGTAGCTCGGCGATCAATCTCTGCCGCGGGGCGGGGCGGGGCGGGGAGCAAGAATCGATGGGCGTTCTCTGCTCGCTCACTCCGAGAACATCGCCCAACAGGCAGACGCCGCGCTGAGCCCTGGCGCTATTAAGCCATAAATGGTCCCGCAAAAAACACTTCGGTTTTTGTAAATTGGCCGATGCCATTAGGTCGTTGTTACACTCGTAGAATGAAGCGTTGTAACGCTGGTAAGAAGGTTTCTGAGGCCCACGAGGCCTGTTGAGAAGGACCTCGCGAATTAGTTAAAAACATTTATTTTATAAGGACGAGTTGTACCAATTGACCTAATGTCATCGGCCATTTACATAAATCGACGTTCCCGAGAATCGACTCTAAACGGGGGCTCCTTGGGTTCGAATCCCGACGCTAGAGGATTTTCGACGTCGAATTCAGCTACTGTCTGGAGGGAATTCAAGCGACAGGCTGATTTTATCGGTAGTTTCCCGTGGTTTTATGCGATCAACACCAGGCGAATGCCGGGAGCAGCACTCTAACAAGCGGGCCAAGAACCGCGCACGATTTTTCAATCCATTCCTTGTCCTAGCTCATCCTTGCTGATACACACACACACACACACACATGCGGGAGCACCGGTCGGGAACGTAGCGTTGTCTGGGATGGGGTGGTGCACCACTGGGAGAGATATCTGGGGGGAAAAATCACACGCAATCCAAGCCGGATCTCAAATTCAGTAGAAAATAAACACCGACAGCCTCAGGCATAAAAGACATTGATATTCTATAGCGACTAACGACCATACCAGTTGATATGCGGGAAAAATCAATCAGATAAGGTGAGAGGGACCTCAAAATCCACAGCGTGAAATTTTATTATTTTGAAGTATTAGATAACTTTGCTAAACGAATAAATTAGATAATTAACTAATATACATGTTCATTTACTTAAACAAAAACATACTTCAATTTAACGCTCTGCAATTCAAAGAAGTGTTTTGCAAACTACAAAAATGGAAGTAGTGCCCTATTGCTGGGACGTAGTAATCTGTTTACCTTTAATTCTAATTGGCCACATTCTCTAAATTCGTAGTTGCTTTTTTCGGCTAAAGTGCTCATCAACAAGATATTGCATCTCATGGAATTGAGAGATTGCAGGAACACTATAGGGAGGGACGTTTATCGCCTCCCGAACAATTACTGAGTAAATTGTGTGATGTGGTGTGGTTAAATGGAGACCGTATCGGATTTGCAAACCCCAAACAATAGAAAACACTGTCTGATCCTCAGCACGACCTCGATTATTAGGAAAATGTTAGCTGTAGGTACATAGTTGACGAAGTATTGAGAGTTAATTATATATAATTTAAAATTGGTAGATGCTGATCTCGCGTGAGTCTACCATTGTATTTATTATATGAATATTAATACTACTATTGCTTTTATTACATGAATATTAATAATGTAAATCTGAACGTTTTATTCTTATTTAGGTATTGATTTACGTAGTAGCACAATAATTCAATGCCGTTTGAGAGGAATACAGTTTGATTATTCTTTGAGTCTCAGAAGAGAAATTAATCCAGCTCTGGTAGCAAAGCAGCTTCGGGCTTGTCGTTAAAACACTATGAAGCAAAGGTCAATGTTTAAATAAACCAATTTTAGGTGTTTGAAGTTTTTTTACGTATGAAAATTCGACATACAAACAAAAAGTAACATATTTTTTTTCATCATTTTGAATGCCAAGGATCGTGATAACTTGAAAAAATGTTTTATAATATCTTGAACCAAATTAAGATTATGTATATTCTGTACGTTTTTCTGAAAAATGCTTTTCTGAACCATAGAGCTGTTTTTTCAACGATTTATGAGTAGTAATCGTGAACCTCCTTCAAGCGGACATATTTTGACGTCTGCTGTAGTTTTCTAATCAGCGACTGCTTCGCCCCTGCGCGCAGATTTTATTTCCTTTCTTACATGATCCGTTGAATGGGTGTAAGCGCTTGTTTGTATCAGGAATAACAAATATTAGGATTGATTATTTAATTCATTATAAATACAATTATTTAAATTATTGGAGTCAATTAGTTTATTTATCTCCTCGGCAACAAATTAATAGCACCATGAAAGCTGCGCTACGTTTAAAACTGCTATGCTATAATTGAATAATTCATTTTAACTGTCTCCCTTTGTGTATTGGTAATGGATTTAATAATGCATGGTACTTCAGAGAAAAAATATTTTATTTTCACCCCTTGAACCATGAATTTAAATTAATCGCTTTGAACCGTGAGTCCATTTTTCTCTTTGAAATATTAGCGAACGGAACGATCCACATAAATTTCCGTGTTGGGTCATAATTACGCCTTCGCTGTGTTTTCGCGCATACGTCGAATCCCGCCTCAGAGCAACGGCAAAACAAACTCCGAAAAAACTGTCTCTGAGTGATACGTATTGTTTGAATAATTAGTTATTCGGGCGCGATAACTGATGAGATCATTAGTCACGTAATGGTAGTGCATTACTTATCACGGGAAGTGGCGGTTATTCTTTCCCTGCTGGATGGCAATATCGACGCCTACCGTCGAATTGTAGTTTTCTGCAATCAGATATCTCCCACCAGCCACTCTTACGCATGCTAATTATATCGACCTTAACACGACATGACGATAATAATAATAATAATAATAATATAATAATAATAATAATAATAATAATAATAATAATTAATAATAATAATAATAATATAATAATAATTACAAACAACCTATAATAATGTCAGCTACAGGAGTGATCCCGAAATGACACTTCGGCCCTGGAGTGTCTTCACTTGGATGCCAGGAATTTTATATAATATGCAAAAGTCTGTAATTTTGAATACATATTGTCAGACGCCATCTGAACCTTCAGCAACCACACACCTGGTCGTCATTCCTGTGTGTGGTTGACATACCGACCAA
>BOPP01000227.1:644125-654309 GCA_017312745.1 Gryllus bimaculatus | reverse complement strand
CCGCGCCGGCGCCGCCGCCAGGCTGGCTGCCAACGCGCGGAGTGGGCCGAGCCTCGCACACAGCGGGCCAAAGAAAGAAGCAGTCGATAAAAGCATTCACAGTGGGCCGTGCAGCAGAGCGAAGGGACATAATGCCCCCCTGTAGACTTACTGGCGTAGACGACGCAAACATTTACAGTGGGCCGTGCACTCGGAGCTAGGGGACAAATATTTTTAGGCTACGGTCTAGGGCAATGCCACCGGTCGCAGTGGGCCGTTTCTCGCCCAGAAGGGATGAAATAAAGATGCAGTCGATGAAAACATTCACAGTGGGCCGTGTCTCAGCGCTTGCAATGGGCCATGCGTCAGAATAAAGGGACAAAATGACCCCTATAGACTTACTGGCGTAGACGACGCAAACATTCACAGTGGGCCGTGCACTCAGTGCTAAGGATCAAAGAATTTTAGACTTCTGTCTGGGGCAATGCCATCGCTCGCAGTGGGCCGTTTCTCGCCCATGGGAATCAAAATATCCCTGTGTAAAAGCAGCCCATGAAAGCATTCATGGTGGGCTCTTCTCTCAGCGCTAGGTGTTAAATATATTTACACTACGGTCTAGGCAATGCCAACGCGCGCAATGAGACGCGCCTCACAGAAGATGAAATACAGATGCAGTCGATGAAAACATTCACAGTGGGCCGTGCCTCAGCGCAGGGGCCCTGTTTAGATGCAGTCGAAGATACCATTCGCAGTGGGCCGAGAGATCAACGCTAGGGAACAAAAAATCCTCTCTATAATTGCAGTCGATTAAAGCATTTACAGTCGGCCGTGAGCTCAACGTTAGGGACAAAATATCCCTGTATAGTCGATAAAAGCATTCACAGTGGGCCGTGCCTCTGCACGAAGGGACAAAATGCCTCCCTATACACTTAGGCTTCATTCACAATGAAAACTTAAACGTAAACATAATGTAGACGCAAAACCTAGAAATGAGTAATTGAGACCACTCGCAATGCCTTGACGTGACCGAAGGCGTAAAGACATAAACTTTAGAGTTCACAAGCACCTAGCTTTTACGTTAAGTTTACGTCGGAATTCTTCCGATGACTAATCGGAGAGCAGCAGGAAAGAAATACATGGATTGTGTTCAGGTAGTTTGTGGTTATGTCATTTCATTACCGTTTGCTGAACTATTTTGCGAGCGGTTTTGAAGCGAGTAGTGTAAAAGTTAGAAATTGGTCAATATTTCTTGTGACTTCAACTTGACGTGGCGAATAAAATAAATACGTCCCACGAACTCGTGAATTTGGTACAAGAGAATCCTTGTTTATAAAGTAAAGGAAATGCAAGCACTAATACAACAGCTACTCGCATTTGTTTATAAAGACAAATCGATAGGAAAATCCAAGAGAACGCTAGAAACTGTTTCCATCATGCTAGAAACCAGGGTGGAAAGATCTTTTCACCATGCTAGAAACGAATCGACAATCGATCAGACTTCAATGCCCTGAAATCTGATTGGCCCAGGCGAAACTCACGTTCATAATTGTGAATGTTTGTTCTTACGTGAAAGTTTACTGCGATGTTTACGACATTACGTTATGTTTGAGTTTGCATTGTGAATGGTTCCTTATAGACGTAGACGACGCAAACATTCACAGTGGGCCGTGGACTCAATGTTCGGAGTCAAATATATTTAGACTACGGTCTAGGCAATGCTAACGAGCGCAGAGCCGTGCATCGCACTCAGAGGGCGAAATAAAGTGGCAGTTGATGAAAACATTCACAGTGGGCCGTGTCTCACTCCCAAAGACCAAAGTAAAGATGCAGTCAATGAAATCATTCAGTGGGCCGTGCTCTCAGCGCTAGGGACAAATGTTTTTAGACTACGGTCCGGGGCAATGCCAACGCGCGCCTGGGCCGCGCCTCTCTTGCAGCAGACGAACGAAAGATGCAATCGATGAAAGCGTTCACAGTGGGCCGTGTCTGGCTCGAAAGGGACAAAATATTCCTCTACGGATGCATGCATGATATCATTCACAGTTGGCCGGGCCTCAGCGCGAATGAACAATTTGCCTTCTGAAGACGTAAATGCGTTGATGACGCAAATCTTCCCAGATGGCCGTGCACTCAGTGCTAGGGTAAACTATCATAAGACTACGGTCTAGGCAATTCCAAGGGTCACAGTGGGACGTGCCTCGCCCACGGAAAACAAACTCTCCTTGTACCAATGCAGGCGATGAAAGCATTCGCAGTGGACCGTTCTCTTACCGCTAGGGACTAAATATCCCTCTATAAAATAAAGATGTAAGCGATGCAAGCACTTACAGAAGGCCGTGCTCTCAGCAGTGCGGACAAATCATTCCCCTGTAGTCTGCAGACAGTTGGCCGTGCAGTGATAAAATAACCCTGTTTATGTCGATGTTTTTAACGTACGCTGGCTTCCACAATTCGCAGAGGGTCAGTGCTGCGGATCAAATATATATCTCTATGCACAACATTGGTTTTTAAACATTGATATTTTGTCATTGATAATGTCATGTTGGTTTTATGTGGACAGAGATATTATTAACATCGATCATTTATAGTCGATATCTTTAAAGTATCACTGTGTCACCTCTCACAAGGTTTTTAACATCGATATTTTCGACATAGATAATTCGTAGTTGATGTTCGGTCGATATTTTTACATTGGTAATTTCTAGTCGATGATTTTTAACACTAGCAATGGGCCTTAGAATAAGCACTACGGACAAAATATCTTCATACAAGGCAGCCTGTTTTTTCTCATGTAGAACTGACTCTTCCAGCGATGTTTTTTCAACATCGATATTTTTGACTTCGATAATTTTTAAACGATAATTTTTAAGTTGTAAGTAAAATTATTATATATATTGTACACACATATTGTAAGTAAAATTGAAGTTGACAAGGGAATAGAGACAAAATATCATTGTCGCTGGAACACACTAGCAAATTATTTAGGGATGAAATATCCAAGAAAATTCACTATAATTCTTGTCTGTTTTTTTCATTATCAATGTTGACATCGAAAAGCTCTAGTTGATGTTTATTAAGATGAATTTTCTAATATTGACATTTTTAGTCCATTTTTTAATGTACCAATATTTCCAAGCAAGCAATGTTCTTTGAATTTAATTCCAGGGATGAAATATCCATATTTACATAAGTATGAATCTTGCAGTTATTTACTTTTGTAAATATGAATGAATGAAGTAAGAATGAAATAAGGTCCATTGATTAGTACGAATTGACAGGTTTTAAAGGTATTGACATTTAAAGGTATACTTGTTGCTATGGTTAGGAATGGTATTGAATATTGGCTCTGGGAGTCATTACATATTTTAAATGATTATAATATAATCGGCATTATGAAAAAATTAAGTAGAAAATAACATGTCACATTTGTATAACAATATTTTCCTTGTGAGACAATATTTGTGTAATTTTCGTTGGCACCAGCACACACACTTTTCTAATATGATATCATACTTCTTATTAATAAAAGGAATCAACATATAAACATTCTTAATGTGGTTAATATACATAAATACCAGACCTTTGAATGTTTTTATTCTTTTTTCTACTTCCATTGTATAATTCTCTCGCTTAATGGCTGCAACCCGTTGCATAATGATACTCATTACGATACAGATTTCATTATGATATAGTTCTTGACCAATCACAGAGAAGTTTACAAACCAAGTATTGACAATTAATCATCGAGAATCGTTCTAGTAAATGTTTCGATTGATTGTGCACATTATAATTGAATTTACACTCGATTATGTTTATCAGTTTAAATTTATTTTATTATTACTTATTTTTACGTTTCCTATTATTTAAAATAAATTAGATCGTAATTTCACTTTGATCCTACTTAACTACTGAAGTGGTAGTGGTAGAGGGACTATGACTGACGGTAAGATCAGAAAACAAGTCCTTTTGTGTTACATGTTGCGGCCGTAGTCAGAGCTCTACTGTGCGACCCTGTTAGATCTGTTGAGATAAAGCGTTACTTCGTACTTCGCCACTCCAATAACGAAATAGCGGGGAGCCACGCGTTACATCGTGACAAAACTAAATTATCTAGTTAAGTGAACCCCACAATAATAAATAATTCATCGAAATAATTCCGGTAAAGAGCAAATTAGTGTAGTGAATGGCATGACCCTCCAACAAGTGAACTAAGTGATGATTTTCTTGTTCCTAACAGCAGGGAGAACCAGCCAGCAACAATGGAAAGTTTCATCCCAGATAACCCAAATCAACTCACCAAAGAGCAAATGGAGGTGACGCTGGAGAACATCAATCGACATAACACCCTCGGCGCCGATGGCAGGGAATCGATTCAACTCAGCTAACCCCCAACCGTTCAACCACCAGTAAAAGACTTCTCAGTCTCCAGAGGAAGGTCAGTGACAATGATATAGAGCGTGAATCCCAAAAAATTACGCAATCACGCATTCAAGCAATCACGATAGTTACTAGTACAGTAATCAAAACACAAAATCTGACTCTCTATTAATTATTGTGCCGGTGAAAAACATATTCGGACCACTAGTGAACTTGATAAGTAAGCAACCTAAAATATAGTCACTCATATCAATGACCTTCCTAGTGATCAAGGTGAAACCCACGATAAAATACCACCAATCGTAGTTGCAGACAACCGCAATATTAATGCATTCATCAAAGAACTTATATAAAATTAAAATAAATGCAAACTCACCCACAGACTTTTGAAACTTAATCAAGTATTTAATTAACACCCATCGAAGTTTTCATTCATTTAAAGACTCATTAATTAACAATATATATGTAGTGTTCAAGCACGTCAATCAATCCATTACTGACTAAGAAATATATGAAGACCTAAAACAGCGCTTTCCTTCGCTGATAAAACTCACCAGACTTCACAAAGAAAAGAGACTTATTCCTGAAGTTGTAGCTGTTTTTTAGGACAAGATCCAATGGACAATATTCAAGCCATTAAGCAAATTTGTAATTATAGAGTAAATGCAGAAACAAGGAAAAATCCGCAAGGTCACATACAATGCCAACGGTTTCTGGATTTTGACCATACAATACCACTCAATTAGCTGCGCTTTTATTTCGGGTAATCACTACTCGGTAACTTGTCCAAATCGAAATCAAGAACCAAAGTGCCGTAATTGCCATTGCAGCCACGAGGCCAATAATCGAGACTCCAGCAGCCCTTATCTATGCATTGAATTACAAAGAATACATTGAAAAAAGAAAAACTGTCGACCAAAACCCAAACCAACCTCCAAAATAGAAATCAAATATCTTCCTACCAACCTACTCCACTACAATTTAACGCCCATTTTCCTCTTCTTCCGCAAACACCAATTCTCAACAACTTCACCCATACCAGTAGGACCACATCCCAGGCCCGTCCAAATCCTATCAACAATTCAATTTCAACCAACCTTCCCCAAGAATCACATCACAACTATCCCATGTTAAATACAATAATTAATGCAATTTCTTCCTATATAATCAAAGTCATAAACACCCGTATACCTATCATAACATCTCAATTATAAATTAATTATCCGTCTATATTAACGGAAATAATTTTAACACATCTTTAAGGTTTTTCTCTCGCCAATTGGAATGCTAATTGCTTATCAAATAAAAAAATCAGATACACTATACATTTCTTAAATTCACATTATGTACATACACTTTGCATCACAGATACTCACTTAAATTATATATCCCTACTAATCAATTAACCGAGTCGACAGAAACCTAAACAAAGGAGGAGTGAGAATAGCAATCAATAAAAATATACAACATTAACCAATAATTCTCCCTTGTACTGGTAATACAGAAACTGTTGTCATTAAGTTAGAAATGAAAAATGAAATATGGACTAAAATTACGGCACACAATCCTCCTAATATAAAACTAGACCTCAATAACATTAGTAAACTATTTCAACTAAATAACACTCATACTTCTAGGGGGCCTAAATTCCAAAAATACCAACCGGAGTGTTTTCGAACACCAACGCTAAAGGGAAAATATTAGTACAAATATTGAATCGCACTACTCTCAAATTAATTGCACCTCCAGGCCCTACATATTACCCACATTATAGCTTAAGATATTATCGATATCGGAATTACTAACGCTAAAATTCAACTATGAAGGTTGCCTTTTATGTTTCGGGATTTGGACACCCTGGTGTTGCAATCTGGCAACTGACAACTTTATCGTAAAGTTGGATGTTTTGAGGTTATACGTACTTAGAACGTTTTGACATACGAGCGCTATTTGTGTTGTTTACAGTAACTTAAAAGATTCATCTTGGCCCAAAAATGGAATTAAAGCGTGAACATTTTCGTGCGATGATTTTTTACAACTTTTGACGTGGATTAACTTAAGCAACAGTGCATGAATGAACTTAATTCAATTTTTGACGATGAAGGACCAGTGTTTATCGATGGTATGGTGAATTCGATCGTTGTCGTAGTTCACTCCAAGACAAATGTCGCGAAGGTCGCCCAAAATCAGTTGTTGTTCCGAAAACCATTGATGTTGTGCGTGAACTGATATTGCCAGATCATGTGACCTATCGTGAGAGTGAGACAACCTTAGGCATTAGTGGGACCAGCATACATTCAATATTGCATGACAATTTGACAGTCAAAAAAATTTGTTCGCGTTAGATCCCACACAATTTGTCAATCGCTCAAAAAAAGGCTCGTGTCGATTGGTCGAAAGAAATGCTCAAAAGATACGATCGCGGTGCTTCGAAACACGTCTATGACATCGACACAGGTGATGAATTGTGGATTTACGCGTATGAGCTCGAAAGTAAAAAGCAGTCGACTGTATGGGTGTTTTAAGATGAGCAAAATCCAAGAAAAGTTGTTTGTACACGAAGCACTTCCAAAAAGATGGTCGCGTGTTTTTTGAAAAAACTTGACATGTCGCAAACGTACCACTAGAACAACACAGAACAGTCAATTCTGATTGGTACACAACGATTTTTTTGCCAGCTGTGTTCCAAGAAATCAAGAAAACCAACCGCCGAAGACGGAACACTCTTCACCATGACAATGCGAGCTCTCACACATCGGCTCAAACAACTGCATTTTTCAGCACCCAAAACATCGATTTGATGAGTCATTCGCCATATAGGTCTGGCTTGGCACCGAATGACTTCCTTTTATTCCCGTACGTAAAAAACAAACTGAGAGGTCAACGTTCTTCGACACCTGAAGGAGCGGTTGCTGCATACAGAATGCATGTTTTGGAGATACCTCAATCAGAGTGGCAAAAGTGCTTCGACAATTGGTTCAAACGCATGCAAAAGTGTATAGATATTCATGGGAAATATTTTGAAAAACAATAAAGTGATTTTCGATTATTAATATTGGTTTTTGTTCTCTAATCCTGAAATATAAATGGCAACCCTCTTAGATGGCACCGCGAGCCACCAGTTGGACAACCCTGGGATAGATAATCTGTTGGAGGGCTTCCGTCTTGGCGGTCGAGGTACCAAATTAGCGCATCCTGACATGCATTACTTGCAGCATGAAGAGTTCTTGGAGGTCATGCAATGTTCCTGTGCTGCGAACTATTCTTGACATTCACCTTCTCTTACCCTCGTAATGCGATCTACATTCAGAAAATCCACAAAGCTATTACTGAAAGGCCACCAAGGAGACAGTTTGCTTCGAATACAAAAGATGAAAAGAATGTAGAATCATCATAAAATGAATTAGAACAAAATTCTGATGAATGGGGCAAAATAAGCAATATAAATCTAATATATAAAAAGCTGTGTTGTTTCTTTGCTGGTCGGTTCGTACTTGATGCGCTGCCGTACCGTTCATCCGTTTGCGATAAAACTTTGTCAACTTTTTCCTTGCACTCGTGGGTCGAATATAGGCATAATACGATGGAAATGTGCATATGCGCATTGATGATTTTATGCAGACACCACAGACCCCGGTTCAGGCTCTCTACGTAACGAAGCTCTACGCAACCCGCAGTACACTGAAGTATTAAGATTGACTGCTTCTACGATTGTGAAAAAACGCCCGGGAGAGACAGGTACAGAGAGAGACAGACAGACAGACAGACAGACAGACAGACAGAAGCAGATAAAGAAATAAACAGAAAGACGGAGAAAGATATAGGGACAGGAACAGTGAGAGAAACGGAGAGAGGAAGGTCACGAGGATCCTGGTGAACCATCTATTAGTGATTATGTTGATGTATTGTAGTGTGAAGGGACAGGCATATTAAGTGTAGCTAGCGTCTTGGGTACATTTGAATACCATATAGTGTCTCAACTCTACTGAATGTCTTGAGTGCCACCAAATAGTCTCTTAACGTAATACGTTTATGGCAGTTTTCTCGGTGTCGCATTTACAGAGAGGAGTCTGAGACAAGTGCAGTTTAAGTCGTGTGCCCTGAGGAGACCGTGCCCTGACATTAACAGAACTTATTAATTTTGGGGAGGCGCGTATATGCCTATGTCTCCTTGTACTTTGAGCAGGACCAAACTTGTCGTGCTACCTGTGATGTAGAGGTCCTAGGCACAATTTTTTCGTAGGCTTCAGAAAAAATTAGGACCGTATTAAGCTATACGTATTGATTTTTTTGGAATTAACGCAGAGGTAATTTAGAAAAATGCAGATGACACAATTCATTCAAAATTTACGTCGTCTAATGTGACTGAAAAATTTTCCATTTTTAGATTTTAATTTTTTGTCTTCCGATATATGTACTAGTGTAGTGCACATATGATTTCAGTGTGAAACCTTCTAGAGTTGCCCTCTCTTTATATCCAAAACAAGTTTTCATACTATGGTTGAGGAAATAATCGTCCACAAAAGGTATTTATTTACTTTACCATATTATGGATTACAACAAGATATCTGCTACCACCACGTAATTAATTTTTCATAAGACCTTCTTCTAACGCTAACATTGTTTCAAAGAATTGTTGTCAAAACATTGTTTCACTATTGTCCAGCATGTCGATCACTGTCCAACATGTCGATCACTGTCCAAACTCATTTTTTCAGGTTTCAAAATGCTCCACACACAACAATTGCATCATTTCGTTTGTTTGATCGTAGACAATGATCAGCTTTTTAACCAGTTGTTTCCAGAATATTTGTGAATGTTGTTGTTTTTTCGTAATTGATGATGTCCAAAAATTCAAAATATTAATTTCAAATTCAAAAGGACACAACATTATCCATCAATATACATTTTGGTGAAAATTCTGCTTACTGTTTGCCACGAGCGTTGTTTAAAGATGCACTGCTGAACGAGTGGACAGATCTTTTCCCGTCCACCAGTTTTTCGGTGTCGAGCACCCCTAAATGTGGATTCTGATGATAAGTGTTGAAATGCATTATTTAGTACGAATAGGAACCAAAATTATCCACGTTTCCTTTATCAGGGCCCCCAAAAAACATTTTTTCTGCCAATAAATATTTTTTGGCTGAAGAATTATTGAACTTTCTTTATACTACGTTAGTAATATGCGAAAAAATATTAATGAAGAAAACACGTCTTAAGTTGGCAGATTTACTGAAAACGACTAAGACTCCATGCGAAACATTAGGCTAGGCTCCATGACCACAATAATGATGTGGAAGCAACCATTGTTTGGCTGATGAGTGAAAACATCTGTAACGGAACCAAACGATTTATACTGGCCAGTCAAGGATGTAGTTCTGATACATAATATGTGGAGAAGTTGAAAAGGATAGCTGCAGTCTCTGCAAATCAATCAAGGAGATTATAGAGCGCATAAGATATGTATAATCTGTTCTAGCTCTCAACTGAGCCCTCACAATGATGTATTATATGCGGTGCAAATCTGAAAACATACAAGAAAACATAGAAACTGTACCGGGATGGTTAGCAGCAATTGGGTTCATTCAGCTCTCATTTTTCGTCTTCGTTGCTGACACGCATGGAAAAAGTTAATGCAATTTGTAGCATTATTATTTAATTTATGATGAAAGAATTTTGAAACTGAATTACGTTTTGGAAAAGACCTCCCAAGAGGGAAAATACCCGTGAAATATCAACTTCTGCGAAATATAAATACGCGACATGAGAATACCGTAGCTACGGGATGCTTGGGCTGGAACGCAGCTCTGCTGTCGAGTTGCGCAATC
>BOPP01000227.1:577676-635111 GCA_017312745.1 Gryllus bimaculatus | reverse complement strand
GTGGCATAAAAGCGCGGGAGATTCAAATCTAATTTTGTCCGGATTTTGACCGCGGACCCTGTAATTACGTACTTATCAATCCGCATTACAGGGCCGAGCTTACTGAATGTAAACAAAGTAACGAATCGTATAAAAATGGTATTTCGTGCATATTCTTCAATTAAATTTGCACCCGAAAATCGAAAATCGTTGAGGGTGCATATTTATACGAATGCTAAACAAACTTTGTGCAGAGAGTGACCATAAGTGTATCCAGTTCTGACTCATTTTAAAACCTGGCTTTTAAAACAATGCATCTACTTTAAGTTTTTCCGTGCAACGTTTGTTGTTGTTTGTTATTATAAGGGAGAATTTTCAGCCATATTTGTTAAACAAATTTTTTAAACAGTCATACCCGCAGGCTCTGTTTCTCACTCCCCTGTCGGTGGCATAGAGCACGTCGTGGCCGGGACGGTGCTCTCGCTATGAGGGAGACACCTGGAGAGGGAGACAGCGCTTTCTGACGTGTAGGTTGGAGGCGAATCTCGTGCTCTCGTCGGGGAGGTACACCACCACGTCCCGGGATATAAAATGCACAGAAGAATGATTACAAAGTTGACGTGCCCGGAAAAACGAAATAACAATCAACCATAACCTGTCATTCAATAAATGTAGTCGGTGTATACGAAAAGATACAAAAATCTCAAAAATTGAGGACCGTTTCTCAAAGGCCGATAAATTCATTGATTGTTAGAGATTTCGGGCGTGTCAACTTCTAAGGTCACTAGTGTCCCGTAATTATGGTGCATGCTCAGTGACATAGCGTGGGTGTCAGCCGCTCGGGGGCAGAGGAAAATTTCGCCGCTCCCTTGCTTTCGCTCCTCCCCTAATGAGTAGGGGAGCAATTTAATGAAATGTCATTATTTTTCTTTCACTTTCAAACAATGCCGTTTAGTATAGAACTTCATTTTATGTTACTCGTATGACGAAACGAAATAACCCGTTTTTATAGGTCATTTTTTTGCATTTTTTGTCGATTTCGACTATTAAGTTTTTTGTTACTTTTTTCGTAATTTTTACGTCATTTTTACTGCAGTTGTTGCTGCTTTAATTGATTTTAATATCATTTTAATTGTACTTGCTTCAAACAATATTTACAAGGCCTCAAAAACGTGCACCTCATAATTCCTGAGTAGCCCATTTGATTTCTACTCTCATACATTGTAATGTCAACCATTGTTAGTACTATGTAATCTAAGGTTTCTGTGACGCTTATCGGTGCCATCCTCAGTTTGGCCGATTTCACAATAAATAAAGGCAGAAATTTTCTTATTCAAAACAGTCCAAACCCAAATTTTGCAAGCTGAGTTCACTTGAACAATAGGAAGAAGCCTCCATTACATCAGTAAGAGCTTGAGTTGTTCACCTGAAGTGGTTTTGATCAAATTTTTTACGTCACTTTTTTGTTTTGTTTTGGGACATTTTAAAAACATTTTAGAGTATTTTATTGATCATTTTTGACAATGTTTTTGGTAATCAAAATAAGCTCACTACGTATTAGGAATTTCAATTTCAAACACTAAATTAAACAGTAATTCTAAATCACTTCTCGGCGAGACCATCATTATTGAATAGTGTAGAAGTTACAAATAAAGAGTCATTTATGTACGTTTTACAATATAATAATCACATTAATTAGTGATGGGTTCGTAAACGAGAGTATTGTAGAAAGTTTCAAAATAATTACTAATAAATTTAAAAAAATATAACCTACTTTACTGAAATATACGCGTTCTGGTTTTTTTTCATTTTAATAAATTAAAGCGTGAATATCGTAGCAGATAGTCAAACATACAATTACATAAATAATAAAACGTAAATAAAATATTTAATATTCACATAGTCGAATGTATACGTACATGAACAACACAATTTTTCAACAAAGTTCAATAATTTATCAATATGTACCCCTGCGTGTGTGCAGTAAAATCACAAGTTTGGAAGGCTTATACATAATCAGGTTTAAGTTAATATGAATTCGATGAAGCCATCAATGAAACTTGCTTCAGATTGTCATAGCATCATTCACGCACTTCCCTGAAGTGACTTACCGTACTGTCATCTCATTTGCAGGTGGTGTTATACAATATTGAGCACTATTCTTTATCTGATAGAAGTGATTCTCGTCGAATATTAGTCATAAACAATGCAAGCACAAAATAAAATACGGGCAATCCAAACAAGTCAATACAGACTGTGTTGCCAGTCGCTCTTCTGAGCACGATGTCATTATTGCATATTTATTTAACGACGTCGTCGCAGAATAAGTCATGAAAGATTCTGAGCTTAGTTCAACCAGTCCGAATCGCTGGTGCGATAAAAATATGTAATGAAGTGGTTCAAATGTTTGCAATATATTATTATTTATTGTGAAATTTTGGCGCCTCCTAAAAGTGTTACCCGAGGAAGCCGCCCCCTCTACGTCACGCCACTGTGCATGTTTTTTTGCTTGGGAGGTTGCGGTGATCTTTCGCCGCTGGATGGCGAGATTCGGCTAGGTTCTCCCCAACCAGGTATCTCCTACCAGCGGGGCACCGCCCCCAGCGGCAGAAGCTGTAAGCTTCCGACCGCCCCCCGGCATGTGTGATAGTGTAGTGCATGTAAGTGTAAGTGCTTGTAATAAGAGTGAAGATACAAGGATGAGGAAGGAAAGATCGCGCGCGGTCTGTAGCCCGTTTGTTACAGTACTGCTCCGGCATTCACCTGGCATTGATGGGAGAACCCACGGGAAACTACCGATCAAATCATCCGGCCGCTAGAATTCTCCTCCATATAGCGACTGAATTCGACCTAGCTATCATGCTAGTGTCGAACATCCTGCCACCGTCGGGACTCGAAACTAAGACCTCCCAATCGGATGCAATCAGTTGATGTCCTGAGCCATATCTCCCGATGACATAAAAAAATCAAATATCTTTTTGGGCACGTTTGGGCTGGTTGAACTTCCTTTAAATTTGTTTAAAATTCGACAAACCCGGTCGTTTTAAGCAAAGAAAATCGCAAGGTTTGAGTAAAAACAACGCCCTGCGAGCACGCGTTTTCTGCCGAAGCACGCCTCTTGCGGTTGGCGGATCGGCGGGGCGGCGGGGAGGCGGCCGTGGGCGGTGGCGTGTGCCGGCGGCGATCGGGCGCGGTTCGAAGGCGGACCGCATGGCGCGCGGCTATTGATTCGCCGGCGGTGGCGCCACCACGTGGCCCGGGCGCCGGGGGGCCGTGCGTGGCCGCCAGGCCGACGCGGCCCTCAAGAGGAGCCGGCGTGGACAGCAAGGATGGCGGTTTTTGAAGTCGGGGCTTTGGGGTTGTGTATAAGAATTTTGTTTTTAATTATAGGGCGATTTTTAACAATTTTCGCGTATAGCAACCACTGTGACTGCTTTAGCTGTAGGAAGGACACGAAAACTCACAAACTTTCATGCCAGAGGCGTGATTCTAACTGCGACCTATTGAGCCAAGCTACCGCCTTTCAGCCTTAGCGACGATTAATTTTTGAATACTTGAAAAAGGCACAAATAACACAAAATTCGTGTTCTAGGGGCAAAGTGCTTTGCTGAATTGCCCTTGCTAACTCAACGGGCGTTAGCAAGTCAATTGCTCTTACTACGGCACGCAGAATGTTGTTGTTTTATGTTCATTTATTGATTGATTGATTAGTAATTCAACTGCTAAGGTCATTAGTTCAGTATATACATTGCATGTTTGTGTAGCCAGGTGGAATAAAAATACTGATCTAACTGACCCTTGCCACTAAAATTAGGTATTCCTGAACGGAATTGACAATTCCGCTTATGATTTATTAGTTTCAGTTCAGCCAATACAGCGTTTTATAATAAGATATTTATAGACCAGTTATGGGCCCCTTACATCGAAAAGTTTACATGTGTACTTTTCGCTTTCATTTATCGATTGATTAGTGCCTTTTTAAAAACAAATGTTGCGTCTTGGTAGACACAACGCGTCTCCAAGCCCTTTTGGGAAGCGTTGAGCGCATTGCGTTTGGAGTAATCCTCCACTAATTTAGTATTTATTAGGAGTATTTCTGCATTAAAATTATCTGTCTTTTTAATGACACGTCTCGTCGCAGTCAGTTGTTAAGAGGACCGGCAGGTAGCATCTCCGTGTACGCGCTTCCTACTGCGCGCTCCTGCATCCTACGCTCCTGCGCCCCAGCGGCCAGAATTGGGAAGAAGTTAGGATTGGGGTAGAGTTTAGGACACTTCATAGGGGTTAAATTGTCATTGTGAAGCACCCATACTGGTTTGGTTGGAACAAATTTCACTTGAGATTGTCCGTGATTACACGGAAATCGAATCCGGACCTTCTAAGTGGAAGGCGAGCTACGGGCGCGTTTACTGCTAAGGTCGTTAGTCCCGTAAGTGAAGTGCATTTTTATTGCTGTAGATGGTGGTGATCTTCCCTCTCGAATATAGGTTTTCCCCCTATATATATATATATATATATATATATATATATATATATATATATCATCAGACAATCTGAGCTCCTGACTGGTCCCTCGGCATGTGTGGTAGTGTGTGTGTAAGTAAGGGGTGGGGATAAGACAAGGAAGAGAAAGGAAAGATCGCGCGTGGTCCCTGGCCCGTTTGTCCGGCATTCGTTTGGTGTGGGTCGGAGAAACCATGGAAAACCACCGATCAGAGCTGCGGGCGAAGTCGATCTAGCTGACAAGTGTCGAAACGTCCTGCCTCAGTCGGGACTCGAACCTAGGACACGCCGGTCATGGGCCCTGCAGTGACATCAGTTGATGCTCTAAGCCACTTTTGACGGTTTGCTGTATGTTTCGACGCTTTGGTTTCGCAACCTATCAACTACTACATTTATCGCATTAACGTCACTAGGCCGATACTCAGGAAAAACGAACCCATTGCGTCATACGTGGTATCAACATTATGTCGTTCAATACGTTTCGTAACCGGTTAATCAATACCGCATTTTCTAAGAAAACTAATATAATACCTTTTCCTTGAGTAGGGGTTATCATCCGCCATCCTCTTCGCTCCGACTCAATTGTTTTCATTTATCTTAACGGACGGCGGAATGTTAAATCCTTTGGGACGCTGATCGTTTGGAGGGGCTTTTCGGTCCTCTGGTTGTGTTACTCTGATTGCATGAAGTCAATATTACGAACAATTTATAACGAAACGCAAAGGATATTTATCTATTAGTTTATTTATTTGTTTGTCTATGAAATGTCTGCATTGTAGAAGTTTCGTTTAAATAAGATCGTGAAGAGAGTTTACACTTAATGCCCAGTAATAAATGATAGTATGGATGGGATAATGAGATACATGGCATGTACTATCCCATTGCATGGCAGAGCCTTGTGAGGGATACCTTGCTTACCTTCATTCTGCGAGAAGAGGTTTTTTGATCTGCGATTCGTAGATAAAGTTAAAGACGACAATTTTGTGTATTGTATTATCAGTGCAATATACCCCAAGGGCAAAACCATATGCGAATTTTGCAGTATTATATATCAGTTTTTCTTGTACAATGAGATAGGTAAAAGTGATTTTTATTATTAGTGCTGTCAGAAAGAAATATAATTTTGGATGGCGTTTTTGCAGTGTCGTGCATCTACAGTGCTAAAAGACATTTGACTTATGGCAGTCAATATGCACTAAAACCGGATATGAAGTATTTCATAAAGTACATTGCTTTTTTCATAACACTTTTTTTTGAGGTTGCGTCACAAAGCCAAAAAAAGAGAACTTGGTAACTTTGTTTCTTGATTTAGACACAGATTGCCATCAGATACGAGTATTGGGTTGAAAATCGAAAAAAATGCAAGCTAGTGCATTTTACAACACAGTTATGCAAGAAAATATCTATAATGTAAGTATTGTGTTCTCTGCTCTGAAATAGGTTTTTTATTGATTTTTTCCTGAAAATGTTATATCACTGAATCGAAATACGCTTGCACAGGTGATATTAATACACAAATAAATGAAATCAGTTTTTGTCTGTGCATTCATGCATCGATTCTACGAACCTCCCAATTACTGATTTAGAAAGTAGCGCATGATCCGGAATCTGATTTTAATTACAAAATATAGAGTTTATTATATTATAGTGTATGTAGTCACATTGTAAAAGTGAAGAGTGGTGAAATTGGATACTGCACTTCACTAAAAGTACAATACAGTACTCGCATTTCGTTATTTAAATGTTGATTGGGAGCGTAGGCTTCCGCGGTCGGAGTCAGTATTTACTAGGCTGTCCGGGTGACGCCGCGTCCATGGCGAAGGTGCCGACGTTTCGGTCGCCATTCTGCGACCTTCCTCCCTGCATGACGCCCTGAGGAAGGTCGGAGAATAGCGACCGAAACGTCGGCACCTTCGCCATGGACGCGGCGTCACCCGGACAGCCAAGTAAATTATATTAAATGTTGATGTTAGCTACTTATAGAGTAACCCACCAATAGTTTCTGTACCTATGAACTATAGGCTTAATTGGATTGCTCCCTCGCCTTTTTTAGTCCGTAGAATCGCGATAAGGATGAATTTCGAGATTGAAGGTAGATGTAGTACAATATTTGTGAAGTTGATGTGGAGACATGGAAACAAGTGATCGAAGAGTGCGAAAGAAATTGGAGAATGAAGAGAATCGGATCGAAGAGTGCGAAGAATTATAAGAATGGAGAGGGGGCGGAGAGGTGGCAAACTGTGTGATGATGAAAGTGGAGAGGGAGCAATGGCGAAGATATAGAAACTAAGAGAGGAAGAGGAGGAAATGTCTACACGGAGAAAGATTCTTTACGAAGGAGAAAGTGTAATCATTATAATTATTAATAGGTGTCAAAGGTAAATGTAGGGAGAAATGAGAGAGAGGGGAGGGAGAGAGACGTGATAGGGGAGTTGAGAAAATGAAATGAATACTGAGGAATGTATGAAGATAGAGTAGAGTTTACAATGAAAAGTGATTTGAAATTCAGAATGTGAACCTGTATTAGTTGTATCTGTAAAGAAATCTCTGTACCGTACAGAATTTATTCGTGTTTCGAAATGTGATGTGTGACTGTGTGATGTTATGATGATGATGATGATGTGTGTGTGTCTTTGTTTATTTGTTTTATTTATCTTCTTTAATAATATTCTAGTACATATTGTTTCTTTAAATTTTTATTTTTGTACGTTTTTTACACCGGTTGTACGCTCATTTTCAGTATTAAATTTGTATTAAATATTCTTGTGTGATCTAGCGTTCGTATCGGTACTTACAAACGTTTTCCCTCGGATATCTACTCCGTTAAACGCGAGAGTGTTCGGAAGGAATGATGCCGTTGTTATCTCCAACGAGGTCCTGATGACCTAGACGCGATGAGGGATGCTGGGCTGGGCTGGCCCGGCCCACCAGCTGCCACGCGTCTATATCGACCGACCCCCCTCTCCCTCCCCCCTCTCTTTCTCTCTCTCTCTCTCTCTCTCTCTCTCTCTCTCTCTCTCTCTCTCTCTCTCTCTCTCGTTTTCCCTCCCGCAGAACGCGTGCTCGAGCATTTTACCTCTCGCCTTCCAGGTTTCACGCTGACATACAGTGGTTGCTTGCGAGCTACTTCGTATGTTTACTTCCTGCCTATACTACAGAACTGGGAGAACTAGTGGTGCTATAGAATGGCACAGACTTTCTCGTACTTGTTAGTTTTATTTCTTTGGTCTGGAATAGCTTTTCGGTCTTCCACATACTAGCTAGCTAGCTGCCATCTATCGCCTTATAAGTACTGTTTATTTTTTTTAATTTAAAATATTTCGTTTTTGTAATGACGTTTAAAATACGTTTTGAAAAAAAAATTGGGGGTATTAAGGACCCATATTTTCTGTTCCAAAGATGGTTAATATTGATGCATGTGGTAAGGAGATATACCCAATTATTACTTTCTCGCTACCGCGTAAGCAGTAGAGAGGAAATTATGTAACGAAAAGTTGATAGCTCCTGTTGCTCAGTTAAAAAAACCTCTAACACGTGGCTTAGCCAGAATCCATGTTTTGTGGCCCTCGATGTCTAAAAAATCAAATGACAGCAAAACATATGTCTGCCCTCCACCCCTTTGTCCGTTCGTCTGTGAACAACGCTTGCGGCTAAACCCTTCAGCCGATTTTCTCCAAAATTGATATCACCCTATTGATCTGGCTGATGCACGGTCCATTTAATTTGAAACCGATATTTTATTTTTGGGGAATACTTTACATGAAGCCCCTGGAACATATTCAAAATTTTCAAAAAAACTTCTGTCCAATTGTCTTGTACTAAGCCACATGGCTCGTATTCATTTGTAGGATTTTAAAACTACAAATCTCGTTGCTTTGCCCTATAAAGGCCGAAACATATTGGGGATACCAGATAGTTTTGGTGGTGCCATTTAACCCTTCCAGCCAACCACAATCAGATGTGATTCCAACCCTGCTGGTGCTGTAAATCACGAGCTGCGAATAACCGCTCGCGAAAAAGCGTCGCAACAAAACCATTAGGCTCCTAATGTTCTTCAGTTTAAGGTTACGTTGTGTTCTTTTTTTTATTTGTTGCGTCTATATAGACGCAACGCATCTCCTAGCCCCTTAAGGCGCGTTGAACGCGCTATGGAGTAATCCTCCGTTAACATTTACAATTGTTTTTAAATTGGAGTAATCCTCCGTTACAAACTCCCTTTTGGGACCGCTGAATAGTAGTCACTGTTTAATGTAAGTTCAGTCATACGACCACCGCGGTGTAAACACGAAACAGCATTACTTACCCTTAAGAATGTTCAAATTTGGTGAAACCAGCAAAAAAGACAACTTATTCAGAGATCACCATATTTGAGACCGACGCGTATTTCCGTAAGACGCGTGGAAATATTCCCTCTTTTAGGTGTTCCATATCTTGTCAGAGGCCAAGCACATTTGTAAATTAATATGTATTAAACGGTTAGCTTCGTGGCAATTGAGCTATTTGGATTAACACTGTAAGAAGGAAAACGTGGTGGTGATTGCAATTGATTTGGTATGAACACACTGACACATTACCTACCCACAATGAAGATGTTTTGTGCTGCTAATTCACTGAAGATTTGTGTTTCGGGTAACAGTAGACTGTTTTCACGCATGATTTAAAATGTCTTCAGAGTGTGAACTGTAGCTGTGCGAGTGTAGTTGTTCTGTTACGAATGGGAAGAAACAAACAGTTGCATTAAAAGGAAATGTGGCCAAAATGTGGAATAGAATAATTTTGTATATGAAGTGCACAGGTGCAGAAAATTTTTGTAGGTTAGGTATGTTGCCCTTTCAGTTAGCACGACGTATTAACATAAATGCACTGTTGAAGCATTTATTCCAAATAGCTAATTAGACTTACGTCTCATTCTCATATTTTTATAATATCCGAAATGGCCACCTGCACTAAAGGACATTTTCTTGATTATCAATAATGACCACGGAAGACAGATTTCACTATAATGTGACACGTGCCCATCTCTTTTGTTTCCATCAATAACTCCTTAATGTGATAGCACAAAACACTACAATTTGAAAAAACATTCATGCTGTGTTTTCTCACTAGTTTTCATAAATCTACGCATCCGCCGTGAATTAGGTGCCAATAGAATGGGTTGTCACTACTGTCAAACAGTTGTAATTACTGTCAGACAGTAATTACTACGCATTCCTGAAAGTAAATACTATTTCTCAAAATAAAGAAGAATTTAAGTAGTCATTTGTAGTTAGGGTAGCATTGCTGCTTATCAAGTATTATCAATTATATATACACATTTTAAACCATCGCACAAAATTAATTATAATAGTTATTTTTATTTTGGTAGAGCCGCTTGTTCACTAGTTCTCACCCGAGCTTCGAATGGGTTGGAGATGTTCACTCACTCAAACGTTTGCATGACGTATTCAATAAACACTGTGATATACGTACATACATTGACGCACTTAACAACTTTTGTAAACAGTTGCCCAGCACGTCTAACAGTCGGTTTAGTAACCGTTTCGCAGATCAAAAAATCAAACTTGTTAGTAACCTTTACAGTATTCAGTGGTAATAACAATTCTTTGCTGAAACGTTAAAACGATTTTACCCTTCAGTAGAAAATATTGTCCCGAACTCTGAATATCAATTTTTATCCTATAGTTCTACCTTTAAAACATTTAAAAGGTGGAAATATTGTTAATTAAGGTCAAAATGGAACGTATTTTTCGAGATATGTGACAGCTGTCTTAACTCTTGGGGGTATTGTCTTGCAGAACAATTAATAATTGCAACATTCATTGTCGTCATCATATTTTTTATTTACGAGTATATTTCGGATTTTCTCATGACGAAACGCCATTTATGCCCAGAGAATGAATTTCTTGTCGATTTTTCTGAATCAATACAATGGACAAACGTTGCTAATGGGACATCGTCCCTTCAGTTGTCCGAAAGGCTTGGAATAGGGAAAGGATAGGAAAAGTAGCATGGTACGAGGCCGTAGAATCTGGACTGCTGTTCCGCCATTCGCCTGGAAGTGATAACGATTGATTATTAGTGACTGGCCGGTGAACTGCTAAGGTGATAAGTCCCTTAAGTGTAGTATTTCCCCCCCCGCGAGGCGATAGCGTTGATCTTCTGCCGTTGGATGGCGAGATCCGGCGCCGACCTACCGTCGGCTAGCGGGGTTTTCCCAACCAAGTATCTCCCATCTGCGAGGCACCGCCCCAGCCGGCACAAGCTCTAAGCTCCTGACTGGACTCCCACTAGTGTGGTGCATGTAAGAGGAACTGTATGTAAGTAAGGTTGAGGATAGGACAAGGTAGAGCAAGGAAAGATCGCGCGCGGTCTGTGTCCCGTTTGTTAAGGGTACTGCTCCGGCATTCGCCTGGAGCTGAACGGGGAAACCACGGGATTCTACCGATCAGAGCGGCCGGCCGCAAGAATTCTCCTCCAGACAGCGACTGAATTCCACGTAGCTGAGAAGCTAGTGTCGAAAAACCTGCCATCGTCGGGACTCGAACCAAGAACCTCCCGGTCAGAGGCACTGCAGTGACATCACTTGTTGCCCTGAACTACCTTCCTCGGGTCTGGAAGTATAAAAAAACACGGAACCGAGTAATCACAGCCGTCGGTCTACGGATTCGATTCGGGCAAGCGCCACGAAGTCACCGATGTAAACACGTCAAGCAAATGTCTCCCCCCTTGCCTAAATTGACTGACATCTGCACAGACGCATTGCCACCGCCTCTGCAGCGGCTGCAATCGGGAGGTCTTAGGTTCAAGTCACGACGGCGGCGAATTATTGACGCTAGCTACATAGCTAGGTTGAATTCAGTCCCTGTCTGAAGGACAGTTCTAGCGGTTAGCTGCTCTGATCGGTAGTCTTCCATTATTTCTTATTCATTATTATTTCTTTCATTATTCATTATTATTAATGTCTGTCATGTCTTTCATTGTTATTAATGTGCGGCCCTAAACCGCCATCCTGATTGAGGTTTTTCTGGGTTTACTCTCCCCATACTGTTTCGTGTTTCACCTGTCTTACCACAGTTGCAACCGGTCGCGACAGAGCGGTGGCAAGAACCCTCCGTCGTGTATAATGAACTAAGAGGAATGTTATTGGTCGAAAACTGTGCGAAAATAATAGTCTAGCACGGCTTGTGAAATCGTCATCATTACTGTATCCGATAATGTGTAGAAATGCATACATTCTGGAGTAGTCGTAGACAAGCATCCATCCCTTATGCGGAATGCAAACCCACCGCAGTGCTCGCATACTGAAGCTGTGTGGTCGAAGTCCCTGTTCCACCAGGCGGACATCATTTTCAAACGTGTGTTTGTGTAAAAGCGGGAAGGAGTTTGAATTTGTCGGGAAAGTGTCGGGTCATTCGTTGTCGGACCGTATCTTCGACGTCATCATGTCACGTCACCTTGTTACATCACCAACTGAACAACAGTTGCCAGAGAGTTTGCCACCGAAATAACCTGGGGATTCAACTTGCATGGCTGTCAATATGACGTAATTCCAACCCGTAGATTGCTACAACCTAATGAAATGTTGCTAATAATATTTTATGTAATAACATGTGTATCAATGAATTCGAGAAAAATATCGTGTATAGGGGTTTCATTTCACTTTACGTTTACTTTAAGAAAAAGTAGTGGTGATAAAATAGCACGTACTTTCTCGTCGCTATTTTCGCGCAGAATTACGCCAAAAGTACTCAAATCTTCGAAAGCTTGTACATGACCTTATTTCAGAATCTATCTTTAAGATACAAATTTTATTAAGAGAATACTCTCTATCTTTAATAATTTAGTTCTAGGACGACACTTTTGCAAATTTCAAAATCTTGGGTTTTCAACGAATGTGAGATCTGCACCATTTTCTTAAACGTCCTTTGCACTATCCAATAACAAAATTTAAACAAAATTGATGGTGCATTTGTTTAAATTTGGAAATTGTCCCAGGGGATTTATGTAAAGTTCAACTCAGAATTAAAAAATCGGTTTCAAATTCAAGGGACCATGACATCAGGCCGATCGATGGGAGTGTATTAATTTTGGTCGAAATCAACTGAACGGTTTAGTCGCTATCGTTGTTCGCAGACGGACGAACACTTTTGACTTTTGACGTCATTCCATGTTTTTGGTATCAAGAACCTACATTACATGAATTCTGTCCACACCACGTGTTGGAGGATTTTTTTTTCAAAATTTAGTAACTGAATTTATCAATTAATTCGTTACCACTGCTTTGTAATAAGAGATTTTCTGCTGAAAATTTGCCGTTTTTTCGCGCAGCATTACATAACATTCTCTTTATTCCGTAGCGAGAAAATAATTAATGTCAAAACTGTTTTTACTATCTTTTCAAGCAACTGTGATCATCCACAACGTAGAAAGGTAGTTTTCACAATGATTTTGACATTGTCCAGAGTTAATCGACGTGTGTTTTTAATAAACAATGTAGATACGAGCTTTGTTGTTTATTGTAGCTCACTAATGTGCTGCTGTCTGTCACCATTGTGTATTTGACGGAATTTTAAATAAACGATTGTCCTCATGTACTCATTTCCTGTTTCAGGACATGATAATAACGGACATTTGTGGTGCTTAAAATGTCTGAAAGTGAAAAGTCTGCCCAAGAGGTCGCGAACGCTCTGTCATGTGAATTGAGGAAGGTAGTACTTCAGTGTATTAAGCACATCTGGCGTATTAGGTCTAGTGCACGTTGTACTGCGTCATTAATGTCATGCTCAGCTTCTTCCTCGTATATCTCTATCTCCTCATGGAATACTCTTCTTATTTCCATTTCTTTTATTTCTTCTTCTTCTTCTTCTTCTTCTTCTTCTTCTTCTTCTTCTTCTTCTTCTTCTGATTATCCTCCTATTCCTTCTTCTCCTTCTATGACTTATCCTCCTCCTTTTTTGCTTCCTGCTCCTTGTTCTTCTCATTCATCTGCTAGTTCCCCCTCGTTTTCCTTCTTCTGCTCCTTCTTTCTTTGTTTACGTCCCTTATCCTTCTCTTACCTTCTGCAAGGTTTGCAATAGTTATGGTGCCTCACATATTGTTCGGTCTCACGTTCTTTATGGGGGTATTTAAACCTTTCCTCCTCCTCCTCCTCCTTCTTCTTCTTCTTCTTCTTCTTCTTCTTCTTCTTCTTCTCGTTCTTATGTTTATCCTCCTTTTTCTTCTCTTTTGTTCTGCAAGGTTTGCAATACTGATGGTGCTTTCATTCACATTTTGTTCGGCCTGCCATTCTTCCTTAGGGGTGCATTTAAGCATTTCCTTTAGCACTATATTTATTCGTTCTTTGCAAATATCTGTATCGTCTGTGCCTTGTGAATTATTGAATTTAGATATTTAATCTATGATCTGTTTTCACTGCTTCTTTTTTAATGTGCCGTTTTGTTTTTAGCTATTTGGCTTGAAATCCCCATTTCTGATAACTGAATACAAAAGATAAGCTGTATATGTTAGGGTGTACAATTTCAAACAATGGCTGTTACTGGATATAACCATTGCTTTGTAATGGTTATCTTATCTTTCTTTATTCTTTAATGATGTTTTACTCTGCTATTTTTGTAATGCAATTGATTCATCTAGCTGACTGGATCTATTTACAGGAATTCATGTACATTTTGACCAAGTTAATAAAGTTGTGATATCTTTTCTATAAATGGGAAAAACTTTCCCCCCGATATTCTATGTTCCTATAAAGATCGAATATCATCTTCCGAAGTTCACGTCGAATATGTATGCTTTTTTCGGCACATTTGAGTCCAAGATGCATGAAAATAAATTCGGGATTGTACTTTTTACTTTCAAAAATAACAAAGTAGTGATGAAACAATCGTGGTTTTTCGAAATGATACGAACTACTTTAAAAATATTCCAATGTTACATCGTCACTCCCTGTATATGTGTGTTTGATAAAAATATGTAATTACGAGTAATATGTGCTCTCTGGTTTGCCAAGCACATATGGATAAATAAGCGTAAAAAGGATTCGAACTCGACTGGCCTCTGCCTAGATTAGAAATTCAGAAACAGAATGCTTAGAGTGGATTCTTCCGAGCAACTCCAACGGGATGTCATCGCAACCCCTCAAACAATTAGCAAGGGGACGCCAGTGATCCTCCCTTGTTCATTTTTACAGCTCTTTTTTGTTAACTTCATTACTTTGTCCAGCCCTTACAGCCTTCCAGTTTTTGTTACATAATGTTTGGAAGTAACCCTCGTGACGTATTACCGGCAATAGTGGCTCAGGGCATCAACTGTTTTCGCTGCACCGCCTCAGATCGCGAGGGCCTAGGGTTCGTGTCCCGGCGGTGAAAGAATTTTCGATACTAGCCAGACAGAGGGGCCGCTGTCTGCAGGAGTACGTATTCTAGTGGCCAGCTGCTGTGATGGGGAGTTTTCCATGGCTTCTTTGAGCGACCAGAGGAATTTAAGAGCGGTACTCTAACAAATGGGCAACGGACCGCGCGCAATCTTTCCTTCCTCTTTCTATTCCTACCCTAACCTCTTACGTACACACACACACATACACCCTTAAAGGCACTACATTACCACATGCCGGGAGACCAATCAGGAGTCTAGAGCTGGTCCCGGCTGGGGCGATGGCTCGCTGGTAGGAGATACCTGGTCGGGGAAAATCCCGGAAGCCGACTTAGGTTGACGCCGGATCTCACCGTTCAACAAGAAAAGAAAAGACTACCGCCACCTCCCGCGATAATAACATGCACTACAATTACGGTACTGATGACCATAGCAACTCACGCGCCTGGAATTACTAACCAATCAATCATTCATGAAGTATATCGCATTACTATTCTGTCAATTACCGTTATAACTATACGATTAATTGTCTGATATGCAATGACAAGGTGATGTGAAAGGGGCATCAGGGAGCAAAATCGTGCAGGTGATGGAAAGTCTCGTCCTAAATTGACATTTAGGGCAAATAGAGGTAAGGTAAATGTAGCTAAATAGATGTAAATAGCTGTCAATAGAGGAGAATAGAGGTGAAAGAAATTTTGCATAAAATCCTCTAACTCGAACTTGTTTTGTGGGTCCTTGATACCGAAATCTCAATTGACGGATAAAAGTCTGCCTGTGTGTGTGTGCGCGCCTGTCTGTGTTGCTTGCGTGCACCTGCCTTTGTGTGCGTGTGTGAGCCTGTCTGTGTGCGTGCGTGCGTCTGCCTATTTGTGTGTGCGTGTGTGTGTGTGAGTGTGTGCGCGCGCGCGCGTGCATCTGGCTGAATTCGACCTAGCTGACAAGCTAGCGTTGAAAATCCTGTCACCGCCTGGACTCGAACCCCAGGACTCCCGGCCAGAGGCCCTGCAGCGACCTCAGCGGATGCCCTGAGCCACCGTTCCGTCCGTCCGGCCGTCGCGTCACCCGCCCGCTGTTTGCTGAGGTCGCGCGTCCTTGGCGCAAGTGGTCGTCAGCTGGGCCGCACTTCCGAGCGCGTGACGTCACGGCGGCGGTGGCGCGACTGACAGCCCGCGCTGATGACCGGAAGCGGAAGCCGAGGCGATCCCTCGCCCCCCCCCTCCCAGATCGCTCGTGCACCTAAGGACACGATTCCATTTGTTTTGTTCTTTCAGGAATTAAATCCGCAGAATTAGTAAAAAAATTGGTAAATGATTGGAAACATCCTAACAGTCAAATAAATGGAGTGCAAATAAACAAATAGCGAAGTGAACGACTAGGTGGTGAACGGGGTCTAAATAGACAAGTATGTAAAAGGGGTCAAAAATGCAAGTAAAGTGAAAATGGTTTAAAATAGACCCACGTAGGTGAAAGAGGTTAAAAAGGAAAATTAAGTGATAAGAAGTGAAGTAGACAGGTAGGTAGGACAAGCGGGTCAAAAAGACAAGTATAGGTAATCTAAAATATTCAAAAAATAAAAAGGAGTCCAAAATAACCAAATAATTTTAAGTCCAAAGAAAAACAAATTATCTTAAAAACCCAAATAGACAAATAATTTAAAAAGCCCAAATAGCCAAATAATTTAAAGCCCAAGTATCCAAATTATTTAAAGAAGCTCAAATATCCAAAACCATTTAAAGAAGCCCAAAATGGTCGAATAACTTACATACTTAGTTCCACAATGGTCAAATAAGTGCACACAAAATTCCATAAATGTGTTATTCTGACGTAAGGAATCCTCCAGAACTGCACCAAACAAATTTAAAATTAGATAAGTAGTTGTGTAGATGAGGCTAATAAAAACAAGTCGAGCGTTTATGCAACCCACAAAACACGTGGCTTATTTATTTTTACTCACAAACCGATCGTGCATTATTACGTGATTGCTTCCCAACCGTTCAAAACATTTTTTGGGCCTTTGAAATACATTTTCGAGGGGGGGGGAGTCGACCTTCTGGCTTACGCACCTTGTGATACCTGAAACCAGAGCACTGTGTAGAACACTTCAGCGAATGTTTTTGCTAAATATGGATTAGTGTTTGATAGTCGTTGATAGTCTTTGTAGTCGTTGATAGTCTTTGTAGTCGTTGATAGTCTTTGATAGTCGTTGACAGTCTTTGATAGTCGTTGATAGTCTTTGATAGTCGTTGATAGTCTTTGATAGTCGGTGATAGTCTTTGATAGTCGGTGATAGTCGGTGATAGTGTTTGATAGTCGGTGATAGTCGGTGATAGTCCTTGATAGTATTTGGTAGTCTATGGTAGTCCTTGGTAGTCAAAATATGGTAGTTTCTTCACTTAGGTTAGAGAATTTGAATTGTATTTTTATGCGTCGCTATTCAAATTAAATACTTGAATAGTAATCGAGTATCTTGCGCCCGTCCCTCCGTCCGTCTATGTGTAACTCACGGTTATACCACTTCCATTTCGGAAAAATATGAGATGTCAACCTATGCGCCTCGGGCTCCTGATGTGGTGACGGCATTAATGACGAAAGTAACTCATTTAAATGATTTTCAATTTAACTCGTACTGCTTGCGTAGTACACCGAAGGTAATGCAATGCTGCGACGAAACCTGGTGATTCTGCGACAGAAAGCTCATATTGTGAGTTCGTGATACCGAAGTGGAAAATTCTTGCTCCTACGGGTATATGTAGTCAATTTACTTCCCTATTGTGTATCTGAGTCCCACATTTTGTGGGTCCTGGATATCGAAAATTTGGTGTACGACAAAAAGTGCGTTCTGTGAACAACTCTATCCCGTGACCCGTTTACAGGATTTTCACCTAATATTCCCCCTGAGTGATATCGCAGGCCTTTCAGTTTGAAACGGATATGTTGACTTTCGAGTTTGCATGAAGCCCCAACGATATTTTTTATACAACTCCAAATGGATTAATTTTTGGGTAGAGTAAATGAACACTTATCGTGACGATATGAATTTGAATTTATGAATTTGAAGATATGAATTTCATAAGTCTCTGATTTTCGAAAATTGCTAAATTACAACAACAACAACAACAACAACAACAACAACAACAAAATTGGCGTCTTCCTAAAACTACAATATTGAAGATACATTTTTCTTAATGAAATATGTTCTTCATAAGATTTTCGTTGAAACTTCTGAATTTGTATGAAATTGCGGATTTTCAAATTTATTTTTAGAACATAAAGAATGTTTCTGTGACATAAGTGAAGTGCGTGCAAGATTCGTGTTCATAAATTGAATTCGAACGTGGGTAAAATTTTGTTTTCGGGTTGGAAACATTTTTGGGTTTCAAGTAGTAATATAATATTACATAACCGTCACTACTAATGCGAGAAGTACGTGATGTTAGTAACTTGTTGTCTAAAGTATTTCGTGCTTATTAGAGATTACGTTTGAGTAATACACAGGTTTACATTTCAACGTAGAGCATTTATTTCACACACATGATAGGAGCCTCAGAAAACAAGTGAAGAGTCCTTGTTCATAGTTACCCCTAAATGAATATACATTTGCTTTTATAATACAAACAAATACATAATCACAATACATACAAAACGTCCAATACATTAATATGCAACAGTAAGTAAAACAAGTTATTACGAGTAAAAGGATTTTTGCCAAAAATATTTTCTTAGGATCATTTTCATTGCATCAAAATATATGATTCATTAGCCTACGTTCTCCCAGGTAAAGGTTCGTTTGAAACACCCTACCTTACTTAAAAAAATATTGTTAATAAGTTTTATTTAGATTAGATACAATATTTGGATATTTAAAAAGAAAGACTAACATTTTAAATATAAACAAAAGATACAACTAACCACACTAATCACATTGTTTTGTGGGGAATATTCGTAGCGCCATTCTATTTACGATTACCTGAAATGTCTGTACTTACGTCATACGATTACATAAGGTGTCTGCTAATTTTAATGTGGTTTCTTTACGAGGCTTGCTTGGCTTTAAATGTCTACTGCGGCGTAATTCTACTTGTGTGTCATTTGTGTCTGGAAAGACCTAACTCGTTTGTAATTTAAGAAAGTGGTAAGCTGCTTTAAGAGTGAATCTAGGAAGAAGGTTTTCAACGGCTATCTCGAAATAATGTTGGATTGATTAATTATTTCATGTTTCTGCACTTGTTTACTGCTGTGGTCATTAGTCCTGTAACTTTAGTGCAAGTTTTATCCCGGGAAATGGCGGTGTTCCTCCACGATAGACCGCGAGATGCGGCGCCGATCTACACATCGGCTTGAGAAGGTTTTCCTTCTCCAGGTATCGCCTTCCGCAGCACTGCCCTAGCGGAACGTGTTCAAAGGTTCTCGACTTGGCGACCGATGTGATTGGTAGGGTAGTGCATGGAAGAGGAAGTGTGTGTGTGTGAAAGAGAAAAAGAGAGGAGAGAGAAGAGGGAGGAGATGGGAGTGTGAGGAGAGAGTATGGCCCGTTTGTTAAAGTACCACTCTGGCTTTCGCCTGATGTAGGTCGAATAAACCTCATAAAACTACCGATTCGAGCAACCACTCACTAAAATTCTCTTCCAATCAGCAGCTAATTTCGACCTAGGTATCGAAATAATTTTTCAATGAGATTGTTCTGTTTGTAATAATATTATATCTAAAATTAAAATGTAAATAACGTAATTGCTAGCTGAACAACTGCTCTGATGATTACTTGCCATATTCTCATAACCTCTCTTTCCAATACCATCTCGTAAGATGACCACCTGAACTAAAGGGAAGTTTTCTTCGAAAATTTAATGATCGCTTCAGACAAGTTTCATTGTATTGGTATTGTAACGCAAATATCACCATGACTTCTCTAGAGTTGCTGTTATTTACAATATTTTTTCCCCCGCTCGCCGCCAAAAGTCGTCTCGATTTCTTTCTGTTAATCTAATAGTAATAATAATAATAATAGTAGTAATAATAATAATAATAATAATAATAATAATAATAGTAATAGTAATGCCCCGTGGCGCAGACGGTTGCGACAGCCTCGTTTGCGCTGAGGAGGCTGCAGGTTCGAATCCTGAGTAGGTATGGTCGTATTTGAGATTGTCCCTTCACCCTCATCATCATCATCATATCATCTCATAATTCACAATTCAAGGCGTAACAACCTTGTCGTAATGAGGAATAAGCTGAAAAGCTGATCCTCTAAAAATTACGCAAGTAATCCGGTAGCATGGTCAGTAATTGCCTATGCGCCAATAATAATAATAACAATAATAATAACAATAATAATAATAATAATAATAATAATAATAATAATAATACCGAGCGAAGTGGCTCAGTGCGTAGCGCGCTGACTTCGTAATCGGGAGGTCCGGGTTTGGTTCCCGGGCCGGCCATCCTGACCGGGGTTTTCGTGGTTTCCCTCGGTCATAAGGCGAATGCTGGGATGGTTCAAAAAGTCCATGATCACCTTTCACCAATATCCTATCACCTCCTAATCCATTAATGTCCCTTCACCTATCATCATCCTATCATCTCATAATTCACACTACAAGGCGTAACAACCTTGTTGTAATCCAAGGATACAGCTGAAAAGCTGATCCTGGAAGAATTACACACGTTAATCGCGTAGCGTGGTCAGTAATGGCCTATACGCCAATGATGATAATAATAATAGTAATACTAATGAAGGAGTGAAACAACGTTGTAGTATATTTTATAAACCAAATCAGAAATGTATCAATAATTTCATTTGCTACGCATCTTGGCGAAAATGTTATTTCATCTCTTTAAAAGCAAACACGAATTCTTCCTGTCTATAACCCCGAGTTTCTTTTAAAGAACCCATCTGACATGACTACATGGCAAGAGAACGTAACACACGCATATAATGAACACACCCTGAAGTGTAATATCACAGTGTTGGTAACACGAAGAAACTTCGCGTCCTGATGTGGCTTCTGTGACATAAACCACCCCTCCGACCACTTATCTTGTCACTGCCGTCGTGTCCTTGCTGCACACTCTGGCACGTCTTGATTGCATCTTGTTGGTCACGTTTTTGCTCCATTTGTCATCACAACAATCACAGGAGTGAATCACCGAACGACCAATCATCTCTCTCTTGCAGTAAGTCTATGATTTACTACCCTGTCTCCTCGGTCATAAAGGTAGATCGATTATTATTATTTTTTCTGTACATCACGTCTAAAGACGTTACGAGTCTGCTGAATATAAAATCTACTCCAGGTTGCAGCCAGCTACCTTAGGAGCAGATCTAGTGACGGTCGGTGCCTCTTCAATACTTTGCGCAAAATCTGGGCCATTCCCGATAAAGCAATGTCTGGAACTTCCCAGTCTTTTTAAAGACCTCGGAGTTTAACCAAGTTCTTACACAAATTTTTCGGAACAAATCCTAGAGCTCCGATGACTTTTTGCACGGCCTCTGCTTTTACCCCCCTCTTTCCGCTGATCTCGATTTCCAAACACTTGCATTTAAGACGTTTCTCTGCCTCTTTTGTTACGTTTTGATATCAAGGCACAGCAACATCTACAGTACATCTACAGTAGACAATAAATAATAATTTATTATTATTATTATTATTATTATTATTATTATTATTATTTTATTAGCATTTAGCTAGCTCCTATTTTTATTCTCCAATGTTTATAGCCCTGATCATATGGAAGTTTAAATTATGAGGACAGTGAGGGGTTATATGACAACTCACACACACACATATGTAAAACATAAAAACCATGCCCGAGGCGGGACCCGAATCTGCGATATTCTCGATCGAGACCGCTTCGGCACTACTGCCTTAGCGATCTCGCCCATCTGATCGGCTTCTTTCTTCTTCTTCTTCTTCTTCTTCTTCTCCGTTTCAAGGTTAGGCCAACGACCTGTTCCGGTTTCTAAGAATTTCATTTTTTAGGGGCCTACCAGGATATCTTCTCCCTCGAGGCCTATACTTAAATGCCTTCTTTTAAATGCGAATCTGTTTCATTCCAGTTGGACATCCGTGTTAATGCTTCTCAATCTGGCGATTTCTATCTCTATACTCATCTATTTGCTTATTTTCCTCTCCTTCACAGAAACGTTCGCATCGTCTACAAGCAAAAAAAAATTCTTTACACCCTGGGCGGGATGGGGTCTCAGCCTTGTGTTGTGGTCTCACGTAGAGAAGCCCTGGAGGGGATTTGGTTTGATACATTAGTGATTCCGGGAGCGTCACCTGCTAAGGTCATTAGTCCCGTTAGTGCAGTGCATGTGTTTTCCTCGTGAGGTGGCGGTGATCTTCCCCCGCTGGATGGTGACCTAGCGTCGGCCTACCTAGAGGGGTTTCCCCAACAGGTATCTCCCACCTGCGGGCACCGCCCCAGCCGGGACAAGCTCGAGTCTCCCGACCAGACGCCCGGCATGTGTGGTTGTATAGTGCATGTAAGTGTGTGTGTGTGCGTGTGTAAGGGGTGAGGATAAGACAAGGGAAAGGTATGAAATATCGGCGTGGTCTGTGGCCCGTTTGTTAGGGTACTGCTCAGGCCTTCGCCTTGTATTGATCGAAGAAACCTCGTAAAACTACCGTTTGGTTCAGCAGACCTTTAGACAGGGCTGAATTCCATCTAGCAGTTTATCATATGACATAAAACCAGCCACCGTCGGGAATGGAACCCAAGGACCCCCCGGCCAGAGACACGTCGTAGCGTCATCAATTGCTGCCCTGAGCCACCTCAGCCGGGGAGGAGCGTTGGAATCTTCCGCCCAGATGAGCAGGGTACGTCGTTAGCAAAGCCTGGACGCTCTGAGGAGACTGGTTGAAGGGCTTGTGCCTCCTGCTGGCCTTCAGTTGGGCTCTTGGTTCTGCCATGGCAGAGCTCGACACTCATGGCTATAGTAACGAGTCAAGATTGTGAAGGACATTCAATTTCAAGAGAATGTTCGTGAGTACGGCCTATTTGTACTAAAGTTGAATGTTGGTGGACACCGTAGTGACGGACAAGATGCACCAAAAATAAAAATCTACAACCAGATAGAGAGTGAACGTCTTATTGAACGGAGAATAATTTATAATTTGATGGATGATTGAACAATTTATATAACATAAGACGTTGTATATATTCAACCACAAGGAAAGGCTGAATACTTTAAATTGACGACAAAGAATATATATACACTATGTGGGTAAAAGTATCCGGATACGTGGCTGAAAAGACTTATCAGTTCGTGGCGCCCTCCATCGGTAATGATGCAATTTAATAGGGTGTTGGCCCACCCTTAGCCTTGAAGACAGCTTTCATTCTCGCAGGCATACTTTGAATTAGGTGCTGGAAGGTATCGATGTAGGTCGGTGAGGCATGGCACGAAGTCGGCGTTCCAAAACGCCCCAAAGGTGTTCGATAGGATTCAAGTCGGGACTTTGTGCAGGACAGTCCATTACAAGGATGTTACTGTCGTGTGATCACTCCGCCACAGGCCGTGCAGTATGATAAACTCGATCGTGTTGAAAGATGCAATCGCCATCCCCGAATTGCTCTTCAACAGTGGGAAGCAAGAAGGCGTTTAAAACACCAACGTTGGCCTGTGCCGTGATAGTGCCACACAAAACAACAAAGGGTGCAAGCCCCCGCCATAAAAAACACGACCACACCGTAGCACTATTTTCAATGTGCACGGATACCTGTTATCACATAGTGTATGTTTTGAAGAAACGTGAAGATTTGGAAATACAACTAATATTTCAACGTCTCGTGCACATGAGCAAGAAGGTGTATTTTGAGAACACTCACAGAGAGTAAATAGATTCAAGGAACTATTAAGGTTAGGCTCGTTTCTCCTCTAGTTATTTTTTTGTGTAAAGTTCCTTTTTTATTGTTCCATTCTGGTCATTATTTAATATTACGAATAAATATTTGTTTTGATTTGAAATTTCAATTTTTTTAAAATGGAACGGTAAGTTTTATTATTCAAGTCCACGGTGCATGCCGTAGTATAATCGACCCTAAATAAATAAATGGTTATTCCTGATTTTTTTTATTAGGGACATATTTTATTGAATGAAAAAATTAGAATCATTACAATATGAGGAGACACTTCCCCCGTACGCAGGGAGTGGCCTAAACAGCTTCGGTGCCAATTGGGGAAGCGACATCCACAACAAAACATCCACGTTTCTAAACATCGATGCTCAAAATTAAAGCACCGGTGTTAATAAATCATTGACCCAAAACCATCGATGTTATTAAATATCGATGCTTTTAAAACGCGATTAGTAACTACTGAATTTCACGTTGGGGAGATTTACTTTAAAATGGTCTCGTTTGTTAATTTTTTATTGAGATTTATCCGATGCAACAAAGTTAAAAAATAATCAGGATAATTAACAAAACTTAAATTATCTGATTCGAGGGTTTAAAAATAATGGAGGCTTCTTTATTGACGAAAAATACATTTTATTTATTTTTCATCCTTGGTAACTTTGGTCTGAAGAAAATTAAATTTACAGATATCTGAAAGTTATTATAGAATGTTGTTATAATGGTACTGTTTCATTCTAAAATAGCAAGCACGTAAAAACATCGAATACGCAATATTCATGTTAAAACACATCGGCTTCAAAATATCGATATTAAAAGAAGTTTTATAAAACCATCGATGTTTTCAAAACATCGCATTCCTAGTGTCAATTTGAAAAGTTGATAGTCGCGTGCAGGCAAGGTGTTTTTTTCCCAGGCCTCGGATATATTTGCGTCTGGCGATCCTTGTGTCTCGGCATCGCATCTGTTGTACATCCGTATTCCAGCCTTGCAGTGGTGAGGGAAAGAATCTTTGTTGAGGTGCCCACCCTGAGTGGAGTGGCATCTCCCCTTATATGTACAAGTGTGTAGACTCGTAGGCCACACACTATCCTTTTCGTTATAATAAATTATATTTGGACAGTTTGCCTACATTGTTAAATGCGATAAGCCATGACCATTGTAACATCTTTCACTTCAAGTATCTTCTTTGCATCATTTTTGTTGGACCAATGTTCCAGTACAGCCCTTTCAAATTCCTTAGTCATTGTCAAAATTTGACAGATTAATTAATAGACAAAATGAATGCAGACAGGTCGCGACTTCATTATATAGTGGCGAATATTCTGTTTACACTGTTCAACAAAAAAACTGCAATACTAAGATAGCGAATCTTGATTATTAATGTGCTGATTGGTTGATGAAATATTGAGTCTGCATTGACAATCAATATTCGTTTTAAGCGGATGCCATTCATGAGTGAGGAACTGGAAGCTGTTCTGTGCAGATGACCCGTCTTCCTTTGAGCTCTGACCTTCGCATAACAAGTGAACAAGGCTGCTTTATCGATGTTTTTATTTTAGCATGAGAAGTACTGATAAAAAGATCAACAGCAGTCAGTGAGGGGCCTTATTTCAAAAAATGTTCTGCCTCCCTCCCTTGCAGAAAAATAATCAATTTCTTCCTGCAACAGAAAAAACGTACAGCTGTTAATTTGAATTAGAAATATACTATATATTTTTGTTTTGAATTGAAAAAGTTAAGGGCCCCAATTAAGTCGGGGCTTGGGATAAGTTCCCCAGTTGCCCATCTCCCCACCCCCACTTCTAGGCGGCTCTGTCTAGGGGTCTTGCTCGCTTCTTTATTTTATCTATTTCTTCTTCTTCTTCTTCTTCTTCTTCTTCTTCTTCTTCTTCTTCTTCTTCTTCTTCTTCTTATTATTATTATTATTATTATTATTATTATTATTATTGTTGTTGTTGTTGTTATTGTTGTTGTTATTGTTATGTGGAATACATGTTTGAGAAATTATTGGAAGTTTACAAGAAATGGGAACTAAAAATTATTATGGAAATGTCATATTATATGGGGGATGGAGTAAATAATACAGAATTGGTTTTAGATTATGAAAAAGAAAAAAAATAAGTATTTTAAAAAACAAGATTTTAAATTTAAAGAAATAAATATAAAAATGTTATATAAAGATTTTAAATAATTGGAAGAAGAAATAAATAAGGATGGAAATCAAGTTGACATAAGACATTGAATAAACAAAGGAATATCTGTAACATCAATGCTAAATCAAATATTATGGGATAAGCATATAACAAAGGAAACGAAATTAAGGATATACATCTATTGTAGAAAGTACTGTTTTATATAAATCAGAAAATTGGAAATTAAAGAAAAATTTAAAACTAAAGTTACTGACAACAGATATGGATTTTTAATGGTCATTCAGGATATCAAAATTACATAAAATAAGAATATAAAAATAAGAGAAAAAATTAATAAAGTTCATATAATTTTAGAAACTATCCAATATAAACAATTACAATGGTTTGGACATGTTAAAAGAATTAAAGAAAATGTAATTCCAAATATAGTTTTAGAGAGATTTCCTGCAGGTAGGAAGAAGAGGACGACCTAAACATAGCTGGTTGAGAGAAATTGAGGGGCTTTTGAAAGAGAAGAATTTAACAGACAAGGATTATAAAGATCGGGACAAATGAAAAAAAATGAAAATTATAAAGTATTTGAATTTTTGGGTAACAGAAAGTTGTGTTTCTAAGAATGTAAAACTGTGAAATAAACAATTATTGTTATAACGATCTTTTTTAGTAACATAGTCTGAGGAATGTATACACATTCCTAAAATTATATCAAAAGAGCTCGGTCGCTGAAGTTCCCTTATGTCGGACTTACGGGATTTCACTGTCCCCGACATGATTAACCAACATGATTAACATGATTGCTGCTTTTTGTCCAAATATCTTTATTTTCCCCAAATTTCTTCGAAAATTTTCATAGTTTCACTTTTAATTCAAACAAAAAGAACCTATGTTAAGTTAATCTCTTCAGTTTAATTTCTAAATCAAGTACTTCATACTTTTTTATTTTTTCTGTCTATTTCTTTAAAATGTCGGGACAAGGTCACAGAATATCAACAAACATACCTTGTTTCTTATTAATATCACTTAGAATAACGTCAGTCTGGTCTGAGAGAGACACTGTGGTCTGTCCTAATAAATCATTAGTATTCCATCTCTCCTGTTCGTGTTCTTGCGATTGCGCGGTGTCCCACTTTTCAGTGTAGAATGCTTTTCCACTGGTTGTTGATTAGCAAGTTTCTTCACTTTCCCACTTTTCAGTGTAGAATGCTTTTCCACTGGTTGTTGATTAGCAAGTTTCTTCACTTTCTCAACCAAGTTGGTTAACTTAATATATAGAAATTACAACATACCGCACATTCCCAATTTTTGTTTATATTATTTTCTTTTCCACATTTGTATTTCGTACTGCAATTTACATTTGTATAATGTTACATTATTTTATTATTTTTGTTGTATATATTACTAAAAAGATTATGGTAATGTAAATTAGAACCTTTTTTTCTTTTTTATCATTTTTTTTCTTTTTTTACGAAATATCGATACTATAAAATTTAATTGACTACGTTTTATTCATTATTATGTTTGAAAGTACAGTTATTGAAGTCTTCTGTCTTATTGTAGCATAATTTATGTTTCATATTTTTAACAACAATCTCTATTTATAAGCTAGTGTCACTAGGAAAAGCTAGAACTGAAGGAGGCCTGTAGAAAGTAAACACGACTTTCTATATTAATATTCGTATTATTAATTTTATTATTAATTGCTCGCGAATAGGCCGACTAGTACCACGTATGCATGCACCCTGAATTTACCGTGGCTGAGTATGATTATCGCGGTGGCAGGTGCATGTAACTTGTAATCGGGGTCCAGCATTTAGCTAGGTCGGATTTTTATTCCCCAGGGTTGTCGGCCATGGGGAATGGAAGATGAAATGATGATGATAATGAGGGGAGACACACTCACACAGACATACACAAATACACCCATGCCTGAGGTGGGACTCGAACCCGCGATCTTTTGGTCCGAACCACTATGGCACTATTGCCTTAGCGATTTCGTCCATATGATCTGCCGTTTTATTATTATTATTATTATTATTATTATTATTATTATTATTATTATTATTATTATTATTATTATTTCGAGGATAACCGTCCCAGATAGCCGAGGCCTCCAAGGCGGAGGAGCCGTAGGTGCCTCATGCCTGAAGGGTCGCGGGTTTGAATCCCTCCCGGTCCTGTGTGTGTGTGTGTGTGTGTGTGTGTGTGTGTGTGTGTGTGTCTGTACGTTTGTAATTGTCCATTCATCATTTATCGTCATTATCATAATTTCATACCTCACCTCCTCCCCGAGGGTTAACAATTTTGGGGTGTTAAAGTGAATTTAGCAAACAAATGCTGACTCCCCCATCCCCCAAACAAAAACCTTTCGTGCCCTTTCCCTGGGGAAAATGTGTCTGGCTCGCTACTTGGCGGGTACAGTTGCACGTCCGCGTGGTCCCAAGATGACCAGACCGCGAAAAAAAAGAAGTTTCCGTGGAGTGGATCGGGGCGCTGTTTACCGGCGTGGGCCGTATGGCCTCCGGGGGGGGGGGGCCGGAGGCGGGCGGGTGGCCACTGATAGGGCCCGCCGGCCGAGCCAAGGCCGCCGCATCGCCGTCAGCGTCGCGTCGCCGTTGCGTTGACCGAGATAACGGCCTCGCGGCGGCCCTTATCTCCGCGCGGTGCGACAGCTGCCGAGCGTCCGCCCCCCTCCCCTCCCTCCCTTCCCCACCCCCCCACTCCCACCACGCCCACGCCAAGGCGGACGGTCCCGCTCGGCTTCCGAATGCTTCGTCATTTGGCGATTGATTCCTGGGCGTGTCGACAGCTACGGTCATTAGTCCCGTAAGTGTAGTGTGTGTTTCCGACCGGGAGGTGGCGATGATCTTCCTCTGCTGGATGGTGAGAGCAGGCGCCGACCTGCCGTTAGCTAGCGGACTTTCCCCATTCAGGTATCTCCCACCTGCGGGGCACCGCCCTAGCTGGAAAAATCTCTAAGCTCCCGACCGGTCTCCCGACGTCTGATGTAGTGTAGTGCATATGTGTGTGTGTGTGTATGTGTATGTGTGTGTGTGTAAGGGGCGAGGATAGGACAAAGAATAGGAAGGAAAGATCGCGTGCGGTCCGTGGCACGTTCGTTTGGGTACTGCTCCGGCATTCGCCTCTTGTTGACTGGAGAGACCACGGAAAACTACCGATCAGAGCAGCCGGCCGCTAGAATTCCCCTCCAGAAAGGGGCTGAATCCGAACTAGCAGACAAGCAAGTCGAACCGCAGGCCCTACCCGTCATAGGCACTACATTAATATCCGTTGTTCCACCTCTCCTGGTCCGAATGCCTTCTTGATTAGTGGGAGCTGGGGGAGGGGGATTTGGGAAGACCTCAGGTGTTTCGAACTTAATTGCGACAAGGAATAAACAGAGATTACTCTAAGAAGGCTCCGCGGTCAGCCACTGCTTGGATACCGCTGATCACGTAACTACGGATTATGTCTGTGTGCTCAATTCGTCAATGCGTTCGTATGCAGATGGCTCACATGCAAAATGTTTCCACTTCGACAATTTTCTGCATAGTCATCAACCATTAGGGCTTTCATTTGTTTCCCGACGCGTCAAATCAGTCCCCTCTTCGAGTAAAACTCCTTTCGACGTTTGTCTGGTTTGTCTTTCTCTCCGCGTATCTTTCTTGCTCTCTTGCTCTTTCAGTATCTTATCGTTCTGTATGTCTCTCGTTCTTATTTCTTTCTGTTTTTTTTCTTTTTAACTTCTTTGTTCCATTTTGTCTGTTCTCTTTCTCCTCCGTTCCGTTAACTCTCGCTTCTCTTTCTTTATCTCTTCTTTTCTGTTCCTTTAACTCACATTTTCCCTTCCTTTATCTCCTCTTTATCTTTCAACTCTGTTTCTTTAACTCTCATTGCACATTCCTTACTCTCTTTCATCCATCTATTTATATCTTTCTTTCTTGATTCCTTTCCTGCTTTCTTTCTCTGCATCTTTTCTCCCTCGTTTTCCTCGTAGAGCTCCTAGGGAGCGCTGGTAATCCGTTGTCGAAGGGAAAGGGTTTTCGGGGTTCCTGTGCCATGATAAAATAGTCAGGGTTAATTTATGTGATACCGGTTAAGAAGGCTCAATTACAGATATTAGTGGTGCCTCTGAAGCGTCGCTGACAACAAGAGAGTAGGGTTCGAGTCCCGAAGGTGGCGTATTTTCGACACCAGCTGCTAGATACGTATGTTCAATTCAGCCTCTTCCTAGAGGAGAATTCTAACGGCCGAATGCTTGCATTGGTACTTTTTCGTGGTGCTGCTCTAAGCGGTAATTTCGCTCTTATTTTCACGTAGTTATCTCATTAGTGTAAAACACCCACTGTCTGGATTCGAACCCTAGGACCGTTTGGTCAGAGCAGTGGCAAGCAGCACAGCAGTGGCCAGAGTTAACACCCTGAGCCTACTCGGCCGCTACCTATTGTTTAAAATACTTCATAAGAAAGTACGAAAACGCCTCTGACAGAACTCAGCATCAAAAATTCTCATCCAGGCAGTGATGGACGCCGATACAACCATTTAGCTTGAGTCGAAACCCCGCCATCGGCGTGATTAGAAGCTAGGGCCTCCCAGTCTTTGAAGCTTCAGTTGCTCACCTGCGACTACACACCCGGAAATGTTTACCTTTAATTTTGTTAGATAATACGCCTTTTATTTAGTTTTGTGAACAACCATGTATTATTTGAAGGTAACAACTTTTATGGGTTAATGTATTTCATTCATTCATAAAAGAATTTTTTCTTATTCAGACTTGTTAAAATTTCGATTAACTGTTAGTTGACATGTTGAACCTTTTAAACATTAAATACAAAATAGTAAAAATATATGTATGCAGTATTAATATAATACATTAATAATTTAAAATTATTAAATATATTCCAATACTAGAAGGAATATTCTAATCACGGACAAAAGCAGACGTATAACGCGGAAATATACTACAGTAATTGATGAACCATTAAGGGGCTCGCCGTTAATTGATGTCAATGCAGTGCCTCTGACTGGGAAATGCTAGGGTTCGAATCCTTCCCGGCGGTGGCAGGATCTTCCACGCTCGCTACGTAGCAAGGCCGACTGCAGCCGATGACTGGGAATGAGAGTCAGCAGTTGCCTAGGCGACTGCGTTGTTTCTGTATGCTTGACCGTGGAAAACTAACATTCTTTTTAGGGTCAAGATTCTTCGTAGCATTCTGATTTGGCTCACCTTACAGGCCAGACCAGTAATAGCTAGCAGAAGATGCTAGGGTGAAGTACAAATTTCGAAAGTGTGTAATGGCAGTTATTTAGCGCTTGTGACGAAACAGTGGTTAAACATGGCAAGGGCATCCCGCTTTTCACGATAAATATAGAGAACTTGCCTTTCCTTACGCTAGAGGTGATAAATATTGCCCACAATTTGCACTAAAATACTTAATAAAAAAACTCAATTTATTGTATAAAGTGGTGCACTTTTTATTTTCTCGCCACACAGTAGAGAGAAAGTTTTGTAGTGCTGCGCATAATAACGGCAAATTTTCGGCAGAAAATTCTTATGACAGGGCCGTGGTAACGAAAACGTGGATACTTTGAGTTGCTAAATTTAGAAAAAAATCCCCTAACACATAGAGTAGCCAGAATCCATGTTTTGTGGGATGTTTTGTGTACTCATACTGAAATTGAAAGACGCCAAAACGCCTGTCTGTCTATCTATCTGTCTGTCTGTCTGTCTGTCTGTCGGTCTATCTGTCTGTCGGTCTGTATGTCTGTCTGTGTATCTTTTTATCTGTCTGTCTTGTCTGTCTGTCTCTATCTGTTTCTATCTGTCTGACGGTCCGTCCGCCCGTCTGCTTGCGGCTAAACCGTTCAGCCGATTTTTCCAAAATTGATATTCTTCAATCGATCTGGCTGATGTCCCGGCCCCTTGAATTTGGAACCGACATTTTTTTGATACTTTGCATAAAGTCCCTGGGACGATTTCAAAATTTTCAAAAAAGTTTTTCATTTATTTTGTTTTTGGATAGTGTGAAGGACTTTTAAGAGAATGGCGTAAATCTCATTTTCGTCAAAAACTTTAATTTTTCGAAAATTGCAGAAATTCAATTTTTTCGGCGTCTTTTACAATTATAATTATGAACTTAGATATTATTTCTCTTAATGAAATATGTTCCTTAAAGATTGATTTTGAAATAATGCCATGTACAATTTTTCGAATTGAGTACTTTTTGCGTAATTTGCGTAAAAGTGCGGGCGAGTGCGGGCGAGAAAGTAGATGTTGATTTACACCACCAGTTTAAATCTGGCAAAGTGAGATATCGCTTATCTCTGCGGCCCTCCCTGAATATAAATTGTCGATCATCGGGCTTGATAAAAGTTTTGCTTCCTTGATCTGAGAGCTCTGTGGATCAAGGAAAATAGCTGATAACTCTTCATACAAAGAGAGATCATTTACCCAGAATTCCAAACGATAATGATATTAATAATCACTTACCGAAAGCAAAATTAAAAGTTAAATATTTAATACAAGTGATCTATTTTCCACAAGCTTATAGTTTTCCCAGCCTATCTGCCTTGGTCATTATATATAATAATAGGCAATAAAATTCATTTTAAAATGATACTCTTTAATACTCTGACGATTAGAGCAAAATTTTTGAAAGCGGGTTATCATCAATAAATATTTTGTTGGCCATAATGAAATCCATTTTTTTATCTGAACATCAGATCAACATTTTTCCAGAAAATGTCTACATTGGATTAACTTCTATCAAAATAACACGATGACAAGGAAGTTCGCTTCAACACGTGCTGAATTTTCTGTTCAATGACCTGGTGCTGCTTTTGTTTCGATTGTTCCAAGTGCGTATTCCCTCATCTTGCCTCTCGTGTAGTTGTCAGAGGCAGAGCGACCGACTGGCAGTGGCGGTGATATAGTAGTGATTCCGGGTGGGTCAACTGCTAAGGTCATTATTCCCGTAAGTGTTGAGTATGTTTTATCACGTGATGGAGAGTTGATATTCCCCCGCTGGCCGGCAAGATTCGTCGGCTTGCGTGATTTTCCCGTCCAGGTATCTCCCACCACCTCCCTTGCCGGGGCAAGCTCTAAGGTTCCGACGGGTCTCTCATCATTTGTGGTAGTGTATTGCATGTACGCGTGTGTGAGTGAGGGGGAGGAAAATACAAGGAAAAGGAAAGAAAGATCGCGCTCGGTCCGTAGCCCGTTTGTAAGGGTACTGCCCCGGCATTCGCCTGGTGTTAATCGGAGAAACCACTGAAAACTACCGACCAGAGCAGCTGACCGCTAGAATGCTTCTCCATATAGGGTCTGAATGCCCCTGTCACCATTGAAACTCGAACCTTGGGACCTCCAGGTCAGAATCACTGCAGTGACATCAGTTGATGCCATGAGCCATCTTTGCCGGATAGTTGCCTTGAAAGTTGCGATTGAGAACACGAGATACAACGATGTCCTCAATTCTTTCAATCCAACATTAAATTCGACAACACACCACCACGATTTCCACCAAATGTTGGGGTGATCCATGATGTCGTGGCCAGTCCAGTCTTCCTTCACCTTTGGGTACCGTACGGGGGTTGAAGTCTTCGCCGACGCATATGGAATTTGTGATGGGAAAAACGAGTTCGTGACATGTTTTCTCGAAGTTTTACCGATTTTCCTGACTCTCATTTCATCATTGCTCAGTCATCATTTCAATCAAATCATTATCGCTCATCCAGCAAAACCATTTACCTTTAAGTTAGGTGTAAATGGCCATACACACACAGGTTGTTTCATAAGTTTCCAGCTGACCAAGATAACACTCATCTATGGGAAAATCTTCAGAGCAGAGAATAGTCTTATCTTTAGTTATTATAATGCTGTAAGTTTACAGCAGACATCTCACTCAGTTTTGTTGACAGAGGTTCTTAAGTGGGATGCGATGCATAAAATCTCATCGTATTTAGCTTCATCACAACAACGCACCTATGCGTGCTACTCAGATTGCAAAGAAAGTTGATGAAGGACAATGGCTTTAAGGAGTTGGGCCATTCACATTACAGTTCAATTCGGGCAACCTGCGTTTGATAGGCGGTGAACCTATCAATCTACCACTTACCAAAACTGAAGAAAAACCTTCGGGGAAGAAAAGTTTTAAACGCGATTAAGGTGAGAGAAGCAGTTTTTGACCATTTTGTGAACGAAAACTCAAAGAACTAGAAATATTAATGTAGAGATGTGAAAAGAGGGTTGCAGTAAAGGATGACTAAGTTGGAAAGTTACGTATTCTTTTTCCTTTGCATCAAAAAATGGTCAAGTTAGAAACCTATAAAACTTACCACGTATGTTGTGTCCGTAAGTTATATCCCACAGCTGTGCCTAATAGCTCTCCTGCAACTTTAGCTGGAGGGCCTGAGCAGCGGTATATCACTTATAAATTCTAAATTTATAATAAATATTGTTTTGCATTTGCAAACACGGCATTCAGGAAATAGCGGCTAAGATGTATCGTGTCATATCACTCAAACACGTGGCTACTTGAGCATCTGAGCACAACTGTACACGCAGAAAGTTCTCTCAAAAGTAAGAACAGCCACGTAAATGCGGGTCATCCACCATTCAACTGTCGCCGCGTGGGTTTTAGTCGCCCGCCAGGCAGAGGCGCCCGGCGAGAGGTGGGGCTCAGTTAGTCGTCAGTTGTATCCGACCATTTTTCTGTGGCACCGTTTTGGAACAAACGACTGTGAACGGGCGACGGTGTTCGACAGTTGCAGCAAGACAATGCCAGCTTGAAGGCGATGGTGTAATGATTAGCGTAATACTATTTTGTTTGTTAGTTAAAGTACTTAAAATTACTTTAAATGAAGTTTTTCTAAAACACAAAACTTTTCTGTGGAAAAGAGTTTCAAATTTCGAATTTACAGAAATGCTTAATCGCCGTTTTTTTTAAAAACGTCTCAAAATTGTTCAAAGGAAATTGCCACTTAGAACAATGTTATTCTTAAAATAATATTTCCGTTCTACTATTAGGAAACCGAAAAATTAAGAAAATGTCAACAAAAAAAATACTTTGGGCGGCGATAGATGGCAGTAGGCAAGATAATGTGTCAAGTTCGAATAGCTAACAGTGACCAAAGGAAATTGAAAACTAATACGGGAAAGTCTGTGCTATTTTGTAGCACCACTAGTTTTTGTTGTTGTTGTATTTTTAATAAATCCCGGAAGCTGCAGTTGTGAAGTCGTGGCTGATGTGAGCGGACACAGATGTACTGTTGATAAGCGATGAGCGGCGTTTGTGTGTGTGTGTGTGTGTGTGTGTGTGTGCGCGTGTGTGTGCGTGTGTGTGTGCGTGCGTGCGTTCACGAACGGCGGCAGACAGGGCCAACAATGACAGAGATAACGTGTGCGTCTACAGTTCGCTTTCGCAAAACAACGCTGTTTCTTTTTTAACCGGCTTTTTTAACCGTATAGCGTAGTGGTTATCATGCCGGGATACTGATCCCAAGTTCGCGGGTTCAAATCCGGTCAAAGACGGGGTCGGGGGATTTTTGAGATGCCAAAAATCTACGACACGACGCTTGTCGGTATGTGAAACAGATCCCAGGAAAGGCACTAGGACGGTCCTGGCAAAATTAAATCCTCTAGCTATTTAGCACCAATCAGAGTATCGATTTGAATTACTGGATAAGATTACGCATATTGTATCTTGGCCTGCGATCTCTGGTACTGAAATCAATCGTCAAAATTAGCGCGCTAGCGCCCTTACGGAAAGCAATGGCACATACCCACATTAGGTATAGTTACTCAGGATATCTCTCACAAGAAGTTGCTAGGGGCTTCTCGAGATATCTTACGCTCTAATCGGTGTATGGCAGAAAAATAATTTTTTAAACAAATCGTTTTTAGGGGGTCAGAGCTAATGGTTCAGCAGACTCCTTTTTCATCCTAATATGGTGATGTTTCTACGGACGGATGCAATTTATGGTGGCAACAACAAGGTACACACGAGCACATCACACATAGGAGACACACGCAATCACTAAACACACACAACCATGCTCGAGGCGGGGTTCGAACCCATGATTCTTGGGTCCGAGCCCGCCCTGGCACTACTGCCTTAGCGATCTCGGCAACCTGGATGAGTGAAAAAGCAGCCCTGCTTGGTTGGGAGAAACTCGCTTTTGCTTCAGGCAGTGTCCAGGTCGGCGGTCGGAAGACAACGCGAGAGGAAAAGATTTGCTGCCGTCATTCAATCGATTGAGAATTCTCCAAGTAAATCCATACACAGACGAGCAGCTGAACTTAGTTTACCGTTCCACAGTACACGGCCACATTAACCCTAGCTTACAAAGGCGTTGTCTGTCAGACGACGCAACCGGTGCCGGAAAGCTCCCCCCGCCCTCTTCCTCTCACTCTCCGTTTCGGAAACTCTGTGAAACCTTCATTGTGACTAGAGTGAAATACACTTATCATAGTGTACGTGCCTGTTTCCAGTATGCGCCTTTTTAACACGCGTCGTCCAATAGACTACGCCTTTGAAGCGACGTCAGTGATATTTTTGGTGCTTTACAGGCTAATATTGTAAATAATTAATACAAAATTCGTGACTTGAAGCATGTAAGTTTTGTTCAAACATTAAGCAATCATAATGGTACGATGGCGTTCTTAACTAAGGTCGTGTGACAAGGTACTTGTGCGGAAGTTACTCAAAAGCCAAGTGCGGACAGCACACAGCAAGTGTCTGGTGTAAGAGTCAAGTCATTAAGACGTGTCTACAAAACTCTTTAAAATGTATTTTGTAACTGATTATAATACATGTTCAATCCATTAATTTAGCGTTTCATTGTAAAATTGAATTTTGTTTATTTTTACCCTAAGTAGTCTGTCAGGCTTTGCCTTCGTAATAATGGTTGGTATTAGGTCGTCTTTGTAATGTAGGGTTAAAAATGATTTGAAACTGAATCGGTTTAAACCATTGATCATTAATTATTGCCATCGAGCAGCGACAGCCTGCCGTGCTTTGTTGACTTAGTTTTCGACAGCCATGTTCATTCATGTATGTTATTTTTGGATGAGAGTGCGTTACATTTCAGTTTTCATAGGAAAGTCATTTTCTGGGCTACAGAAAATTCTCGTTATGTGCAAGAGTTGGAAAATAAACCCGACTCATGGTTTGGTATCGGCCTCGATGACATCACGACACGTGTTTGCACAATGTTTTCTGAAAAGCACGTGAATAAAATTGGTATTTTTAAATGTTGCGAACGTGGTGGAAAGGTGGACCTAAGCAGTAAGACAATGGAGTTATGGACCAGAATCATGGGTTGCAACTGGAGACGTCTCCAGCTAACATTGCTGTTGTGAGAATTGTGCGTGAGTTCCTTCATGAACAATTAAGGGACCACTGGATTGGGCATGGTCACCACAAAGGCCGGACCTGACCACTTCAGACGTGGGGACTAATCTATTCCATTTGGCTCAATGTCGGAACACGACCAATGAGAAATTGCGTGAAAGTGTAGAGGAATCCTTTTAACTCATATTACGCTCTACAACATGTCAAAGACGACCTGAGAACGAATAAATATCTGCATGATGCACGATGGAGCACATATCGATCCGTTGGATAAATCGATTCAATTAAAATCGATTGTAAATAAATGACGTGGTATCTTTGTTCTGACATAGAGAGACGGCTGTCCATTTGTTCGTTTGTCCGTCGTCTGTCAGTCTGTTCGTATGTGAGCAACTCTAGCACCTAAACCGTTCAGAAGATTTTCTTGAAAGTTGATAAGCCCCAATCGATTTAAACGAATTCGAGATCGTGAGTGTTTGAGAATGGTATTTTGATTTTAGTAGTACTTAACATAATGTTGTAACATTTTCAAAAAATTTAAAATATTGACAAAAACTTAACATTACAAAAGAACTGTACTGAAGAGAGAGATTTTCAACTGATATGAAATCTGTCCTAAAAACTCAAATCTTTAAAAACATCATGTTATTTTTTTTTTTGAAAGAGTAGTTTTTGCCTAATTTCAGCTTGTAATAAAATTTATACAACATTAAGAGAACTAATTTTACATACATTTTGCAATAGTTTAGAATGATTTTCTGCAAGTTTGTTATAAAATATTTTCTGTTTTGAGGTATGGCAAGGGCCTAGATATTATGACCATTTTTTGTTCTTGCGTTCTTTACCGCATAGACACACATGGTAAGTCCTTTTTTCGAAACAGTAGTCCAACTAGTAGCCACTATGTTGCTACAAATACACAACTGTTTTCTAAGTCGCCAGACACTATAATAAGATTTCCGTATGTTTGTGGTCATGTCCAGCTCTGAGAGAACGCCGTAGTTTTCACGAAGCGATTTTGCATAGCGAGGGGTTCCAATTGTTTTATAAACATCCGAATTGCGTTGAGAGACAAAACTATCACTGGCGGATAGAAAAGGTTGTAATAACGATGAATTCGTAATGTCGTTCTTAAGCAAAGAGAGAGAAAAATTACTCTGATGTCCATAATTGACCTATTGGTATGCGTGTGTTAATCGCTATGAGAAAGCGAGATGGTGGTTCTTGGATTTCTTTTATTGTTGCCGACAAACTTTCTTCTGCCATGCGGAATCCCATCTCACTCTAAATAAGGCTTCCAACTCCTTTGAAGACAGAGATCTCTGTTTATGAAATTCGACTAGCTTAAATCAGTGCTGCCGATAACATAAGTTCAAAGGGCAAAAACAATACTCGCAGTGTTTTCACTGCTGCCATTCGAGTATTCAAGAGATAATGGTTCTTTCTACACATTTCGTAAAAACGGCATTGCGGGAGAAAGATTCGTATTCATTCAGGAAACTCTTGTCGAAATTTGGCGCATCAATAAGAATAATATATTGTGGTGAAACAAAAAATATTATTTCTGATATGTGGAGTATGCAAAAATGTGTATGTGGAGTATGCAAATGTATATAAATGTCTGTATATAAAAAAGATCACATTTTTTTTATACAGAGTGTGGAAAAAAAGTTAATTTTCTTATTTGCGTTCAAGAAGGTTTCTTTCCAATGCTATTGCAAATTTGCAAACGATAGATGCCGTTGTAATTTCAGCGTTAAAATAAAAATTTGAATAACTTTAATTGTAAATATATTTTAATTACAAATTCTTTTTAATGTTTTTTTGTTTTGTTTTATATGCCTTTTTACCTACCGTTCTTTAGCCAAAAATCTTAAGTTACGGGCTCTGTATATCGTGGGTGTGTCTAAAAAAACCTCAGGTGTATCATGAAAATTTTACAAGTCTGTAAATTCGAAAAAGTCTGAAATTTTCCAGATTTTGAAATAGATTGATATCAGTGAAAATTACAATCAAAATAAAGAATATAAAGAACGAATGATCGTACGAACGTAAATTACCAAATTCCAAAGAGATTGATACGAAAAATGCCAAACTCGTCCCCAAACCTCTGAGGCAGTGTCCTCTATCTCGATCAGTACTAGCCTCATGTGGTCTCCCACACCACACTGTCCCTTGTTCTGTCAGGGAGGTTGCTTCTCAGAGTGGCCATTTAAGCGTTCGTCGTTATCCGCACTCTTTGCCGGTGCACAAGAACGCCGACAGGCTGGTGTCCGGATCCCCTGGCACGCAGTTTGCCATCTCGGCAACCTCCTCATTCGATGTTTGGGTTGGAGTCGCCCTGCCAGCTCAAAGCTCCTAGCTATCCAGGCTAGCGCCGGAGTCGAATCAATGCGCCACTCCCATGCGCCGGGACACGTTCCTTCTCTTTGCCCGGAGTATCGGGCCACTGCCACGACGGAGGCGAGAGCCCATCAGGAGACCACCCAAATTCAGGTTTAGATTTTTCTGTCAAAAAAACAGTAGAAACTGTATGTGACGTGGGGGAGGGGGAAGATTATCTGCGCACGTTTTCTTGACTGCCAGAATCCCTTCCCGTCATTTTAACTATAAATAGTTGAAAGATAAATAAAAGTTTAACACAAATAAATAAAAATAAATAAATAAATAAATTTTAAAAATCGCAAGATTAGCAATATTTCAAAAGTAGTCATTTTCGTTTCAGAGTAATAGAAAACTTATTTGCATCGGTACACGAATTGAAAGTATAATTTTTCTACACTGCTAAAAAAATTGCAACTTGCCCTTACCTCTACTCTTACCATTGCAAGTAAAAGGAGAGTTCAACAAAACGTGCGCATAGTAAAGCTAAATTTACGACAAGAAGCAAAACAAGAGGCCATCTCAGCATTTGCTCAATGGATCAGGGAAACTGAACAAAAGCCTGATCGAGATGGGGGTCATTGACCCGGAAGCTGAAATACATTATTTGTTACAAAGTCTTTTAAAAAAATTATACAATATAAATTTAAACTAATTTATTGTATATCACTGTTTTGTTAAAATAAACATTATTTTTCTTTTTGATAATCAGTATAGTCTCTAGTCGCTAGAAACAGTTATGCAGCAGAAAATATTTTACTTTTAACTTAAATTTTGAACCGACTACAATTGTTTAATATCATCTGGCAGTGCGATGTAAAGTAGCGTACATATATCGTATGTCGATTTATGATAGTGAGCTGTTGATACTGACCCTTGATTAACGTGATTTTTACGATAAGTATGTTGTGTTAGATGCATTTGGTGCTGCAGTAGAACTAGGTGTACAAATAGAATGAAGAAAATAACTGGTCAAAATCTACCTCCTCCTCATCATTTCAAGTATTAAACATAGAATGAACTAATATTGTTAACTTTTACGTAGTTGCTACCAGAATTTTGATCATGTATTTTTATTATTATTATTATTATTATTATTATTAATATTATTATTATTATTAATATTATTTATATTATTATAAGTAGAAACAGTAAAATAGCCAATAAATGGACAATAGCCAGTAAATTTTACTTTTACTTTAAACATGAAACTGTACAAATCTTCAAAAGTTAAATTATTTGCTACTAAAAATAATTATCTACTGTATAATATTCTAATCTATCAGTAACAAGTATTGTAGTATAATTACTAGGCCAATGATCCCATCTCGATTAGGTTTTGTTTGGTTTCCCTGGTTCCTTGAGCAGATGCTGAGATGTCCCCTTGTTTCGCTCCTGAACAGTAATGTTCTTCGTAACTTCGCTGTCTCCACCCAAGGCATCATATTGACTCGTCATACACGATTGTAATTGTATATGTGACACAATAAATATTATTATTATTATTATTATTATTATTATTATTATTATTATCATCATCCTGAGCGTTCCGAAGAACGCCCTTCGCCAGTCCCAGCCTGAAGGTTGATGCGCCAAGGGTCCAACTCGTGGTTACCGGGGGAATCCTGCAATAGAGTTTAGCATCACCTTCAGTAGTGCTAAAAGAAGGAACACCTAAAGAAAATGGTAATTCTGTATTTCTAAGCCAATCTTCTCTCAAACATTTAAGCCATTATTAGTAGAAATTGGTAAATCTACATTTTATGTGGATTAAGTAATGATTCTGATTCCATTACCTTCATAACTTGCTCGATTTTTGCAAATCAAGTTGTGTATTTATAGGAATATATTGCAGATTACAAACGTGAGGAAGAGGTTTTTTAGCACTACTGTAGACATTTATAGGCACGATAAAATTCGTATATAATACTCCTAAAGCCTGAAAATGAATAAGAAACAAAATATTGCGTTTTCCATTGAAAGAAAAAATATAGTAGCGCTAAAAAACCCGCATCACCTAAAGAAAATTGACATTCTGTATTTCTAATCCAATCTGCTCTCAAACATTTTAAACAATTATAGTAGAAATTGGTGATCAAATATTTTATATGGATTAAATAATGATTCTCATTCCATTACCTTCATAACTTGCTCGATTTTTGCAAATCAAGTGGTGTATTTTTAGGATTATATTGCAGATTACAACTGTGAGAAAGATGATGCTTTTTAGCACTACTGTAGGCATTTATAGGCAAGATAAAATTCGTATATAATACTTCTAAAGCCTCAAAATGAACAAGAAACCTAAAAAGTAGCATGTTCAATTAAAAGAAAAATTATAGTGTTGCTAAAAACCCGCATCACCTAACAAAAATGGACATTGTGTATTTCTAATCCAATCTGTTCTCAAATATTTTAAACCATTATTAGTAGAAATTGGTAAATTCATATTGTATGTGGATTATATGATGATTCTGATTCCATTACTTTCATAACTTGCTCGATTTTTGCAAATCAAGTGGTGTATTTTTAGGATTATATTGTAGATTACAACTGTGAGAAAGATAATGCGGGAGAGCACTACTTAACTCTCTGCAATCACCGTTATGCTATCGACGTGTGTCCGACGTGGAACTCATGGTTTGGGTGGTCATCTACAAATCTCCACTAGAAACTATGCGATCAATGCCCCCCCCCCTGGCGGGAAAATCTCGATCAGTTTTTTTTTCTCGTTTCGACGAATGTGGACAACAGTGCTTTGCTTCCTATTTTGTTATCGCAATAAATAGATATTACAGATCGCGTACACAAGACGAAAATTTGTCTACTTTTACAATCCTGTGCGCGTCATGAAGGATGAGTCAGAGGCAGAGGAAGAGGTAGTGAGTAGGGGCGGATTTTAATTAAATGTCAATTTTTTCTTTTCACTTCAGAACAATGCCACTTAGTATATAAATTTATTTTCTGGTAAGACGAAACGAAATAACCCATTTTTATATGATAGTTTTTGCATTTTGCGTCGATTTCGACTAATAAGTAATTTTTTACATTTTTACGTAATTTTTACTGCACTTTTCGCTGATTCAATCGATTTTAATATTATTTTAATAGTACTTTCTTCAAACAATATTTACGAGGTGCAAAAAATGTTCACCACAGAATTCCTGAGTAGCCTATTTCATTTCTTTGCTCATATATTGTAATGTCAGCCGTTGTGAGTGCTATGCAATCTAAGGTTCCTGTAACGCCTATCGGCGCCATGGCCAATTCGGCCGATTTCGCGATAAATAAAGGCAGAGATTTTCTTTTAAAAAATAGTCCAAACCAAAAGTATGCAACCTTAGTTCATTTGAACAAAAGAAATAGGCCTCAACTACATCAGTAACAAATCCAACAGCATGAATTGTTCATCTGAAGTGATTTTGATCAAATTGTTTGCATAATTTTTCTTTGTTTGTATGGCATTTTTAAGGCATTTTAAGCATTTTAATTTTATCGATCATTTTTGGCAATGTTTTAGGTCATCAAAATCCGCCCCTTAGCAATGAACACCCCGCCAAAGCGGTGCCTCTCGGCCTGTTTTTGTCGCAGTAGTTTTGACCTCGCTCTCTGCATTCGGCAGTATCCTTGGAGGAAACCTGTTTTTGACAATTAGGAGGGCGTTCCGAAACACGGCCAATAAGAAAGACACCTTTTTTAAAACAGAGATATGATGGTATTGTAGGGCAATGAGAGAGTCATAGACAAAATCCTTAGGATACGTGCAGTCAAGGTTGGGCAAAATACTTTAAGTTTAACATTTAAATACTGCGGTAAAATACTTTATCGTATAAACAAGTATTTAAGTACATACACAAAATACTTTAAGGCATGATGTGTCAAAAATAGATATTTAAAATACTTCAAATACTCAAAATTCTATAATATGTAAGAATTTTGCATTATATTTTTATTGCAACAATATATTGTATTTGACAATAACACTAAATACTCAGTCATACAGTTTACAGTCATACAAATTTCTGAATAATAACTATTGTAATTTATTTTAAACATCTATAAACATTTTCATATTTAAAATGATATCAAAAATATGTCGAACACAAATAAGCAGAATTTCCTTTTAAAACGACTAATCTTTCGAACAAATTATCACACAATAAACCCTTTGTTGATTAATGTATAAAACCTACGACGGAAACAGTCATTCAATTGGTGTGGATGAACATAAACTAGTGTTATAATTAGTAAACGCTGTTTTTATTGCCGGATAATTGTCTAGCATTTTTAATGGTGTAGATTTATCAGTTAAAAATGAAGAGAATCCAAATTCAACAGCTGAAAGGAGCTTTTATTTTTGTTTCACTGAGCTGCTTTCACTAGCGGAACCAAACAAAAAGAAACTACTCTTTCTAGACAATCTTCTCTTTCGTCTGTACTTGAAGTATTTTAAGTTTTTCTTTTTTAAATACACCTAATTTATGTATTTAAATGAGTCTCTAATATCCATACACCCCCAAAAAAACTAAAAAAAGAAATGTATTTAAAATATGTATTTAAACTACAAGTATTTAAATACTGCCTAACCCTGCGTGCACTGAACCTGTGCTTTTCATTCCAAATCCAACATGGGATTGGAATTAGACAGGAATTGGAACACCGGTGTTCAAAAATGGGCGATGAGCGTTCTTACCTCGCCACCTGTTGTTCGAATCGGAATTTTTAATTAATAGTTAACGAAGGAAAAATAGTTAACGAAGTTTCAATGCATTTTCGCATTTCAAATCAACAATCGCATGCTCCATTGAAAATGAACAATATGCAATTAGTTGATGGTAAGGTAACAAAATTTCTAGGTCTCTCAATTCAGTCAAACCTGAAATGGAATGTATATATAACAGAATTAAACACTAAATTAAGTTCATTATGTTACACATTCAGAATTCTTTCAATTCTGTTGGCCTTCATGCAGCTCGTTACGTGTATTTTTCAAATGTGCATTCCCGCCTGAGATATGGCATACTATTGTAGGGATTGAATTGAATTGATGCCTTATTTTACGTGGCGAGCCTCGGGCCATGAGGCCCGATCTTCCGTCTGACCACGCAAATTTCGCTACGTTCCTTTCACCAACTAGGAGAGAAAGGAGGTATTTCTTTAGTGAGAAAACAGGCGATTTGAGTTTAGCTCAGAGGCGTCATCTAGGCTTGAATATCTCTTTTATGCAAGTAATTCTACTAACACACGACAGCCTGCTTTATTCTCCTCCGAAGGATCCACGGCTTCGATCGGGCTTGAACCCGCCAACTTTGGTATAACAGTCCGATACGCTAACCGTTGCACCATCGCCGTCTTGTAATAGGGAATCTCATGTAGTATCCCAACCTCTAGATTGCAAATGAAAATGATTCAAATAATGAAAATATGCCATCTGTGTGAACCCTGCAAGTTTCTCTTCATTGAGCTTGAAATCTTCTCTTGCCTATTTATTTACGAATCCGTCATATTTGTCATAACTGACTTACTTAAATTTTCATGCAATACTGATATTTATGATTACAACACACGTCGTAGAAATCACATTAATCAAGTGTCAGTATCAACAGCTCACTACCAGAAATCCCCATGCAATACATGTACGTTACTTCACAATGCATTGCCAGATGACATTAAACAGCCGAAGTCGGTACACAAATGAAAGTTGAAAGTAAAATCTTTTCTGCTGCGTAACTGTTGTATACAATTAGAGACTATACCGATAAACGAAAAGAAAAATAATGTTTATTTAACTAAACAGTTATATATAATGAATTACTTTTCATTTGTATTGTATATTTTTTTAAAACAGATCTAATGTACTTGTAATAAATAATGTACGTCAGCCTGTGAGTCAATTACCCCCATCTTGATCAGGTTTTCGTCCAGATTCCCTGATCCATTGAGCAAATACTGAGATGACCTTTGTTTTGCTTCCGTACGTAAATGTAGCTTCACTATGCGCACGTTTTGTTGAACTCTCCTTTTGCTTGTAATGGTAAGAGTAGCGGTAAAGGCGAGTTACTATTTGTTAGCAATGCAGAAAAATCATACTTGCAATTCGTGTACCGATGCAAATAAGTTTTCTATAACTTAGGAACGAAAGTGTCTGTTTTTTTCAAATATTGCTAATATCGCTTTTTAAAAATTTTTTATTATTTATTTATTTTAAACTTTTACTCATTTTTCTACTATTTATAGTTAAAATGTCGGGAAGGTATTCTGGAACTCAAAAAACGTGCTCAGATTATCTTCTCCCCCATACGTCACATACAGTTTTTAGTGTTTTTTGACTAAATAAATCTATAAATCTATAGAAGCGACTTCCAGCTGTGCCTTCGCCCTGCCAGGCATGACAACCATGCTCTGCTATCCGTATCTAGGGCCTTGGGAAAGGGCTAGCCCCACTCTCTCACCATTGCCCGTCTCTCTACAACGCCAGACCGGGTTCGGTAGAGGTGGCTCAGGACATCAACTGATGTCACTGGAGTCCCTTTGACCGGGAGATCTTAGGTTCAAGTCCCGACAGTGGAAGGGTTTGCGACTCTCACTAGATAGCTAAGGTGGAGCTCAGTCGCTGTCTGGAGGAGAATTCTATCGGCCGGCTGCTCTGATCGGTAGTTTTCCGTGTTCTTTTCGATGAAAGCCACGCAAATGCCGAAGCAGTACCCTAACAAACGGGCCACAGACTGCGCGCCATCTTTCCTACCTCTTCCTCGTCCTATACTCACCTCTTACACACACTTGTTAACATGCACTACACTACCACACATGCGGGAGACCGGTCAGAAGCTTAGCTTGTCCCGGTTGGGGCGGTGACCCGCAGGTGGGAGATACCTGGCTGGGGAAAAACCCGCTAGCCGGCGGTAGGTCGGCGCCCGATCTCGCCATTCCGCAGGGGATCACCGCCACCTCCAGAGGAGAAAACATGCACTACACTTATGGGAGTAATGACCCTAGTAGTTGACGCGACCGGAATCACTTAAACTCAATCAATCTAGCGACTAAAAGAAAAAAGAGACGATCTGACCATCTCCATGTTGTCTCCATGAGTCTTTGTCTGCACGAGTCTTTTCGCTTGAATCGCAAATGGAGAGAAGCAAGAAATAGAGCTAATGTTAGTATTGTGAAATATTTCTAAAAAGAACTGTGTTGATGCGTGTGTGGCGCGCCGCAGATGGGCGACGCGAAGGGCGGCGGCGGGCGGCGGGCGCCGCGGCGGCGGTGGCTGATGCTGGCGCTGTTCGCCGCCACCTCCGCCGCCAACGCCGCCCACTGGCTGCAGTTCGCCATCATCGCCGGCGTGGCGCAGCGCTTCTACGGCGTGGGCCCCGCCGCCATCAACTGGACCTCCATGGTCTTCATGGCCGCCTACGTGCCGCTCGTCTTCCCGGCCTCCTGGATCACCGACAAGAAGGTGCGTCTTGCAGCGCAGCAGACCCTAACACACATCACATCAGGCCGGTCGCTTTGAAAGCGAGGCCGGTCGCTTTGAAAGCGAGGCCGGTCGCTTTGAAAGCGAGGCCGGTCGCTTTGAAAGCGAGGCCGGTCGCTTTGAAAGCGAGGCCGGTCGCTTTGAAAGTGAGGCCGGTCGCTTTGAAAGCGAGGCCAATCGCATGCATATTTATATCATACTCCACCAGATACCAAACTCCATCAATTTGAGATAGGACTCCATCAATTTGAGATAGAACTCCGACAATTTGAGATAGAACTCCGACAATTTGAGATTGAACTCCGACAATTTGAGATTGAACTCCGACAATTTGAGATTGAACTCTTACAATTTGAGATTGAACTCTGACAATTTGAGATAGAACTCCGACAATTTGAGATAGAACTCCGACAATTTGAGATAGAGCCCCGACAATTTGAGATAGAGCCCCGACAATTTGAGATAGGACTTCCTCGAGTTCATGGTTTTCTAAGAACGGCCAACGGCTTTCAAACCCCGGCCAATCGCTTTCCAATCCCGAAGGCGTCTGTGTGAAGGCGTCTGTGTGTGTGCGCGCGCGCAGGGGCTGCGGGTGGCGGTGGCGCTGGGCGCGGGGCTGACGGCGCTGGGCGGCTGGCTCAAAGCCCTGGGCTCGTGGCCCGACCGCTTCGCCGTGGCGTTCGCCGGCCAGGCGCTGGTGGGCGCGGCGCAGATGTTCACGCTGGGGGCGCCGGCGCGGCTGGCGGCGCTGTGGTTCCCGCCCGGCCAGGTGGCCACCGCCTGCGCCCTCGGCGTCTTCGGCAACCAGGTGGGCAACCGCGCGACATGTGTTTATGCATTTCATTTTGATATCGATTTTATGTGGTAAATATATTTTTTGTTTATTGATAATTTGAAATGAGAGAATATAGTTTTGTTTAAATGTTGAATTTAATATGGATTGAGATACAATTTGAATTTAAAAAAAAATTAGAATGAAATGTTTTGAATCTAAAAATTAGTTTGTGCGGTGAGTAGTGTGTGTGCATTAGGTGATGTGTGTGCGTGCGTTGAATGGTGCGTGTGAGCGTTGAGTTGTGCGTGTGTGGGCGAGTTGAGTTGTGTGCGTGCGCGCGCGTTGAGTTGTATGCGTGTGTGCGTGTTGAGTTGTGTGCGTGTTGAGTTGTGTGCGTGTTGAGTTGTGTGCGTGTTGAGTTGTGTGCGTGTGGGCGAGTTGAGTTGTGTGCGTGTGTAGGAGTTGAGTTGTGTGCGTATGGGTGAGTTGAGTTGTGTGCGTGTGAGTGAGTTGAGTTGTGTGCGTGTGGGCGAGTTGAGTTGTGGGCGTGTGTAGGAGTTGAGTTGTGTGCGTGTGTGGGAGTTGAGTTGTGTGGGAGTTGAGTTGTGTGCGTGTGTGCGCGTTGAGTGGTGTGCGCGTTGAGTGGTGTGCGCGTTGAATGGTGTGCGCGTTGAGTGGTGTGCGCGTTGAGTTGTGTGCGCGTTGAGCGACGTGTGCGCGCGCTGCAGGTGGGCATCGCGGTGGGGTTCGTGGTGCCGCCGGCGGTGGTGAGCGCGGAGGGGGGCCCGGAGGACGTCACCCGGGAGCTGCTCTGGCTGCACGTGGCGCTGGCGGCCGCGCCCACGCTGCTCTTCCTGCTCATCCTCTTCCGTGAGTCGCTTCTTCGGCCCTCTTCGCTGTACAGAGCCTCTCGGAATAAATGTTGCACACTTTTAGGACATGTAGAGGCGTCACCTATGATGAGCCTGTTGCCAGTGAAAATGAACAGAAAAAAAACCGCTTATCCAAACCCCGTAAATCCGAAATTTCGGATAATCCAAACAAAATTCGGGATGGTGGAAAAAGTAAACAAAAAAAAGTATTCCTATTAATTTACTTTCTGAATGAAAAATCATGGACCCAGTGTAAGTCAACCCAATTCTGAATACTGTACGTAGAATACCCGTTAATAGCAGCGACACAGGCTGTACTTCAACTGTTCTAAACAACGTTGCAACCGCTACCGCATGCGAGCGGTTATGTACGCCCTGTACTCCTTTGTTTGCAGCATTGCCACTTCCTTATGCCGCTACGCTACGTTGCCAATTTCTCACATCGCAGGCTACGATGAATTGCCTGTGGTATATACTTGCATATGTACAGTATATTTTTCGGATAAACCGAACATTTCCGACTCCGAACAGGCCACACCCCCGATTAAATCGGAATACCGGGATTCTACTGTAGTGCGAAATTGCATACGAGTTATTTGGATTTTTTAATGTGACATTTGTTTCTGGCATGTAAGCAACCTCATAAGCAGTTTCTGGCATGTCACAGATGTTCGACATGTACATGGAATCTCGACTGGCTTTGAACGTGACATCGAAAAACTGTGCATTAGGATTCTCCTAAAAATCTGGAGCATAAAAATGCATGTATATCTGCCAAGTGCAATTTCCTACTACTTTTATTGGCAAACAATTGCCATTTTTTACCTCTCTCCGACCTCTAGAAATTTGTAACATGTATTGAAACACTCTGTATTCCAATTTATTAGACATAAAGATGTGTACGTAAAGATTCACGAAACGTTTCTACTATTATGGAATAAATGCTTCTAACGTAGAGTTAGATTGCACTTATTCTATAAACGTAAAAACGTTTTGGTGAATCTTTCCGGTTTTGGTTTCCCGCTGAAATCAAAGGCGTTGGTCTCCCAGGATTATTTTTTAAGTATTATTTGTATTAATAATAATAATAATAATAATAATAATAATAATAACAACTAGCTTATGCATGCGAGAACTCTCGCATGCTCTTATGTACCTCAAGAAAAGCAACTCTGAGCCAAAAAATAATTAAGCTAATATATTCACATGTGAGCAATAAATACCATTTTGTTACCATATTTTTTAAATCATTAAATTGCATTTTTAATTCACGTTTTCAGAAAAATAATTTCCCTTCTTGAACTACGTTGTCCGTAAATATGTATTGACTTAAATTAGCGGAGTTTTTGTAATTTGAGGAGTGAGCGATAAAAACGGACAAATAGATTTTGAATAAGAATAAGAGTGAGTAATAAGATACGAGTAATGTGGGTTGTCACAAACTTGTCACACAAAAAATAATGTCAATACGTATATTCGTTGATTGCGTGGGAATCCTGCCGATGAAAGCGGAGATGGTATTTATTCTAAGGGTATCGTGAAAATGAAACTTGAGAACACGTGCTCCGTTTCCATTGTAGGTTTGAACACGAAAATTTAGATCGTTTTTTAAACAAATCCTTTATATTTTTAAAGTCAAAAGTGCAATTCGTCACGCGTTCATGAAATTGTCTTTCTTGGAGACTTCATTTATAAAGATTGGTTGCGCATGAGAGCCGCAAAGGTATGTATGCTACTAAAATAATGTAGGAGACGAATATTATTATTATTATGATTATTATTATTATTATTATTATTATTACTACTACTACTACTATTGTGGTTGTTGTTAATTATAATTAATAGTGGTGGTACAGAATGGCATAGACTTTCTCGTACTTGTTAATATTTTAATTTTATTGGCTGAGCTTGCTTTTCGGTCTTGCTCCCATCTTCTTGTCAGCCGCCAACTATCGCCACACAAAGCACTTAGTTTTAAAAAAAATCTCAATTTGTCGCTTTCTTATTGGTAGAACCAAAATATTACTTTAAGAATATTAAAAAATAGTAACAAACTCGTCCTTTTTGTTGAAAAAATTGGAGCGTTTTTATAAGAAAATGTCGTTTAAACCGCATTGCAAATGCGAATTTGGTACTCTTTGTCATTGAAACGTTATTTTATACAATTTATTTTACTCTATCCCTATGAAAAGTTTAAAGAAAATATATTTTAGAAATTCGAGTTTTTTATATTTTCAATACTGCACATTTCTCGCAATATTGCACGAAAACTACTAAAATTTTCAGAAAATGTTCGTGACCATAACGAAATAACTTATGATGCAGAACAAATTTGATTCCAAGGAAAAGTTCCTTTTGCAGTTGCAAGAAGAAGCCGAAAAAAATTCTGACTTATGCATTTTTCAAATATTTAGACGATTTCCTCGACGAATACTTTCAAGATTTCCAAAAAAATAAATTCCATGTCATCTAAATCACATAACATGTATTACCTTCTTCTCTTATTCAACTCTGTGTCTTAAAATATCTAATTACATTTTTTTTAGTTTAAAAGAATTTATATATTCAACGTTACAATGTCAACAATCCCTACTTCATGTTCACTGTGAGATCAAAGTCCTCAGTGATGCCAATTTACAATGTTAAATATCCTCGAAGGCATTCTTGTGGAACGTGCAGAAATAAATTTTCTAAAACTTGAGAGTTAACAGCAAAAATCGTCCCTCCGCCAATTATAAGCACGTGCGTGTTTCACTGTAGTTGTGTGTGTGTGTGTGTTGCAGTGTTCGAGGCCGCGCCGCCGTCCGCGCCTGCCCCGGAGGTGGAGGGCGGCCTGGGCCCCGAGCAGCTGCCGTTGCGCCCGCCCGCGCCCCTCAAGGAGCCCCCGCCCGCCGCCAACGGTGCGCCACACACCCACACACACTCACACACGTACACACACACACCCACACGCAGACACACACGCGCACATACGCACGCAAACACACGCACGCACACACGCACACACACAAGCACACACCCACACATGCACACACGCGCGCGCGCACACACACGCGCACGCACACACAAGCACGCGCACACACACACACGCACGCACGCACACACTCGCACACACGCACACACACACGCACACACGCACACCCACACCCACACACATACACACACTGCAAAAAAAGGACCATTGGAGTAGATCAGATCCATGATACTGTAACGATGAAACTTGTTACAGTGCGTGCGCACTACGTAAAGAGCACACACACACACACACACACACACACACACACTACATATAGGGCACACACACTACGTATAGGGCTCACACACGCACACCGAAAAAAGAACCGTTGGAGTATAGCAGATCCATGATACTGTAACGATTAAACTTGTTACAGTGCGTGCGCACTACGTAAAACACACACACACACACTACGTACAGGGCACACACACACACCGAAAAAAAGAAACGTTGGAGTATACCAAATCCATGATACTGTAACAAGTAAGTTGTTACAGTGCGCACTACGTTCAGTGCACACACACTCACGCACACACACACACACACACACACTACGTACATGGTACACACATTACGTATAGTACATACATTACGTATGGCACATACACACTACGTAAGGTCACATTCACATACACACGCACTATGTAGAGAGCACACACACAGCACTACGTACATAGTACACAGTTGACGAGGCTCAGGGCGTCAACTAGAGTCACTGAAATGCTTCTCGCCAGGAGGCCCTAGTTTTTGATGGATTGGTTGTTTTAGTGATTCCGGGAACGTCAAGTACCAAGATCATTAATCCCGTAAGTGTGGTGCATGTTTTGCTCGGGGGATGTTTCCCTCACTGTATGGCGAGATGTGACGCTGACGTACTGTTGACTAGCGGGGTTTCCCCAACCAGGTATCTCCTACCAGGGGGGCATCGGGACACGCTCTAAGCTACCGACCGTTCTCCTGGTAGTGAAGTGCTTGTTAGTATGTATAAGGGGTGAGGATAGGACAAGGATGATGAAGGAAAGTTCGCGCGCTTTCCATGGCCGTTTGTTAGGGTGCACCGCATTCGCCTGGTGTTGATGGGAGAAATCAAGGAAAGTTACCGATCAGAGCAGACGGCCATTAGAATTCTGCTCCAGACAGCGGCCGAATTCGACCTAACTGACAAGCTAGTGTCGCAAATCTTGCCACTGGACCTTCACCGGAAATGATGGCACAGTGCGTCAACTGATGTCACTGCAGTCCCGTTGACCGGGTGCTCCTAGGTTTGAGTCCCGACGGCGGAAGGATTTTCGACGCTAGCTTGTCAGCTAGGTCGAATTCAGCCGCTGTCAGGAGGAGAATTCTAATGGCCGTCTGCTCTGATCGGTAGCTTTCCGTGGTTTTTCGATCAACACCAGGCGAATGTCGGAACAGTACCCTACCAAACGCGCCACGGGCCGCGCGCGATCTCACCTTCCTCTTCCTTGTCCTATCCTCACCCCTTACTCCCACACTTGCACTTAACATTCACTACACTATCGCCCATGCCGGGAGACCCATGTAGGGAGCTAAATGCTTGTCCCGGCGGGGATGCGCCCCGCTGGTAGGAGATACCTGGTTGGGAAAACCCATTTATCCATCCAGCGGGGGAATTCCACCACCACCTTCCTAACAAAACATGTACTACACTTACGGGACTAATCACCTTTAGTAGTCGGGAATCACTAATAATGAATCTAAATAAATCGGAGTATAAATACATTATCGTTGCATAATGTACTATTCATCTTTCTCCTGTAATTTTTTTTTCGCATGTGCAGTTGTCTATCATCAACGATGATCTACTATACTGCGATTATTCTAACTCTGCCTCTCAAGGCACTACTTCACGATGGCATTGTGGCAGTATTTTTTCCGTCTCTCTCGGTCGTGCCGCAGGATGTCGCATGATCGTGACCATATCCAGCACTACTATATGAAGGTTGCCTTTTATGTTTCGAGATTTGGTAACCCTGGTCGCCTGTTTTTTCGGAAAAACTGGACATGTCGCCATCGTACTACTAGAAAAACACAGAACAGTCAATTCTGAGTGGTACACAACGATTTGTTTGCCAGCAGTCTTCCAAGAAATCAGGAAAACCCACCGCCGAAGACGGATCACTCTTCACCACGACAATGCGAGCTCTCACACATCGGCTCAAACAACTGCATTTTTGAGCACCCAAAACATCGATTTTATGAGTCATCCGCCGTATAGTCCTGACTTGGCACCGAATGACTTCTTTTTATTCCCGTACGTAAAAAATTAACTGAGAGGTGAACGTTTTTCGACACCTGAAGAAGCGGTTGCTGCATTCAGAATGCATGTTTTGGAGATACCTCAATCAGAGTGGTAAAAGTGCTTCGACAATTGGTTCAAAGGCATGCAAAGTGTATAGATCTTCATGGGGACTATTTTAAAAAACAATAAAGTGATTTTCGATGATTCTCTAATCCTGAAATGTAAAAGGCAACCCTCGTACGCCCGAGTAAGACGCGAAACGCAGTGCCATCGTGAAGTACGTAGGGCCTTGCGGGGCGGCGTTAGCACAGTTGCGTGGAACCGCCGCAGGCGGCGTTGGCGGCGGGGGCGGCGCGGCCCGCCTGTCGTTCGGGGCGTCGCTGTGGGCGCTGGCGCGCAACCGCGACTTCGCGCTGCTGTGGTGCGCGTACGGGCTGAACGTGGGCGTGTTCTACGCGGTGTCGACGCTGCTCAGCCAGATGCTGCTGGCGCACTTCCCGGGCGCGGAGGAGGACGCTGGGCGCGTGGGGCTGGCCATGGTGGTGGCCGGCGTGGCCGGGTCGGTGGCCGGCGGCCTGGCGCTCGACCGCTGGCGCCGCTACAAGCGCACCACGCTGCTGGTGTACGCGCTGGCGCTGGCCGGCCTGCTCGCCTTCGCCTTCGCCCTGCGCTCCGCCAGCCTCGCCGCCGTCTACGCCTCCGCCGCGCTGCTCGGCTTCTTCACCACCGGTGCGCTCCGCTCCGCTCACTCGCCTCCCTTTCAAACGCACGTTAACAACGTAAACGGAAAAGTCTATCTGAAAAGAACGCATTCATGCTCATGTGAACACTAACGCTTATGAAACGTGATCGTTAACGATAACGTAAAACGATAATAATGTTCACGTTAACTTAATTCGTAAACGTTAAAATAAAACGTCAATGTTAATGTACACGTTAACTTAATGCGTCAATGTTAATATAAAATGTCGATGTCAAAGACTGCATTAACGTAAAACGCGAACATTAATGTATATCGCCCACTGGAACGTAATATGTTAACGTAACACGTTAACGTTAACATAAAACATCAACTTTAAAATAAAACGTTTACTTTAAAATAAAACGTTTACTTTAAAATAAAACGTCACCGTTAATATAAAACGTCACCGTTAATATAAAACTTTGTCGTGAACGTAAGTTGTTACCATTAGCTTTAATGCCAACGTTAACGAAAAACTTCAACCGCAAACTAAATCATCGATGTTAGCGTAAAATGTGACTGTTAACGTAAATCTCCAATATTAACGTTAAAATTGTACGTAAAACGTTAACCTTAACATAAAACTTCAATGTTGACATAAAACCTTACTGTTAAAATAAACGTCGACGTAAAAATAAAACGTGAACATGAAAGTGAAACATCAACCTTAAAATAAAACGTCTGTGTGGACGTAAAAAGGCTGTTAACGTAAACATTAATGTCAACGTTTACATAAAACTTTGACATTAACATTAAACATAATGTCGTAAACATTAACGTTAAACGACGTCGTTTATTTATTTATTTATTTATTTATTTACGTCAAAAACAGTTTGAAACTGTGTGTGACGTGCTATAGGAAGAAGTTAATTTGAAGTTACATTTTTGTCCAAGAGCAAAACAAGAGGCCATCTCAGCATTTTCTCGAGGATCAGGGAAACTGGACGAAAACCTGATCGAGATGGGGGTCAGTGACCCAGAAGCTAACTTGTTACAATTCTTTACAATTACACAATCCAAATGATATACAATACATTAAATGTAATTGTTAAAATTAATATTACATGCCTTTTGGATGCTCGAAATAGTCTGAAATTGTATAGAAAGAGTTTTGCAGCTGGAAAGTTTTTACTTCGGACTTAAACTTTTGAATCGAATTTAATCGTTTAATGCCATCTGGCAAGGTGACATTACATATACACTGGCGTTTTATGAAAACGATATGTAATGTCACCTTGCCAGATGACATTACATATCGTTTTCATAAAACGCCAGTGTTAACTTAAAACGTGCACTAAAACGTTCTGAACGTTAAATGTAAATCGCCAATACTAACGTAAAATATTTCGTTGTAAACGGAATGTTTACGTTGTAAAATGTAAGATGTTAACGTAAATGTTTACGTTGTAAAATGTAAGATGTTAACGTTGAAATAAAAGTTGAACGTTAAGACAAAAGTCGATGTTGAAACAAAACATAAACGCTAAAGCGAAAAGTCAACCTTAAACTAACACGACAGTGTGAACAGAAAACGTCAATGTTGGCGTTAACTGTAAGGTGAACGTTAACATAAATGTTGAGATGACTGTTAACGTAAACGTTCAGGTGACTGTTAACGTAAACGTTCAGGTGACTGTTAACGTAAACGTTGAGGTGACTGTTAACGTAAACGTTGAGGTGACTGTTAACGTAAACGTTGAGGTAACCGTTAACGTAAACGTTGAGGTAACCGTTAACGTAAACGTTGAGTTGGCCGTTAACGTAAACTTTCAGGTGACCGGTAACGTAAACGTTGAGGTGACCGATAACGTAAACGTTGAGGTGACCGATAACGTAAACGTTGAGGTGACCGTTAACGTAAATGTTTAGGTGAACCTTAACGCAAACGTTGAGGTAACTGTTAACGTAAACGTTGAGGTGACCGTTAACGTAAACGTTGAGTTGGCTGTTAACGTAAACTTTCAGGTGACCGTTAACGTTACCGTAAGTCGAAAACAATAATGCGCCAACGCAACGTGTACGTGAAGTCGTCGCGTGTGGCGTGCGCGCAGGGTACCTGGGCGTGGGGTACGAGTACGCGGCGGCGCTGACGCCGGGCGTGGCGGAGAGCACGTCGTCGGGCATGCTGAACGCCGCGTCCGAGGTGATGGGCATCGCGCTCACGCTGGCCGCCGGGGAGCTGCTGGAGCACGCGGGCGACCGCCTCACCAACCTCGCGCTCACCGCCGTCCTCGCGCTGGGCTTCCTGCTGTCGGCGCTCGTGCGCGACGGCGACCTGCGCGCGCGCGGCGCTGCGGGCGGCGGCGGCGGCGGCAGGGGCGACGCCGTGGAGCCCGTGCCGCAGGAGCCCCCGTGAGTACCGGCACGCCAGCGGCGCGCGCGGCGCGCTCACTCGCCACTCAGTAGCTTATTTCTCACTCGTCACTCATACTCGTCACTTATGCTCATACTCGTCACTTATGCTCATACTCGTCACTCGTACTTATCGCTTAAAATCATAACCGTCGTTCATACTCGTCACTCATACTCGTCTCTCGTACTCGTCTCTCGTACTCGTCTCTCGTACTCGTCTCTTGTACTCGTCTCTTGTACTCGTCTCTCGTACTCGTCTCTCGTACTCGTCTCTCGTACTTGTCTCTCGTACTCGTCTCTCGTACTCGTCTCTCGTACTCGTCTCTCGTACTCGTCTCTCGTACTCGTC
>BOPP01000227.1:540753-577651 GCA_017312745.1 Gryllus bimaculatus | reverse complement strand
ATTGCCACGATGGAGGACCAACCTGAAGATATGTTGGCCGGTGGTTCTGAATATATTGTAGAAACCGTAATGAACCAGGTATTTGACGCTTGTGATGCGTCAATGACAAAAGGTCCAAGAGAGAACGCCGTCCTCCAGTGTACTAGTGGACTGACGAGATCGCGGAACTTCGCAGGGAATGCCACCGAACACGTAGATTGGCATAGCGCGCTGGAGCCGCCAAATTTTGACTTTCTCGAGAAGCAACATATGGACGCCAGAGAGCCTTCACGAAAGCCATTAAGATTTAGTAAGTGTCGTTGCTGGAGAGAGCTAGGGGGGAGGAGGTGATGCGACCCTGGGGACGCCCGTATAAGCTGGTAAGCGTCAGACTCAGGCGACCACCCACTTGCCCGTTTTCTTGGGAAAAGTTGTAGCTACATGTTTCCTCGCCAGGGTAGAGATATAACACCGAAGGATCGTCTGGAAGATCTAAGCGAGGTTCGGCAGTCACGTTGGATGAACTTTCCAGAGCTTGCGGCAAGGTCCAAGATTGCAAAGCCCCCGGATTAGATGGGGTACCAAATGTAGCAATTAATACCGCTATTAGTCTCGCCGATCTATTCTTACAGGCATATAAACGCATGCATACGAGAGGGGAATTTCCCCCGTCGATGAAGCAGCAACAGTAGTCCTTCTTCCGAAGGGCGATAAGGCACCTACAGTCCGGCAGCCTATCGCCAATATGCTTACTGGATACAGCAGGCAAAGTGTTAGAGCGGATCATCTGCAATCGTATTGAGTCATTTACAGAGGGGCCTCAGGGATTGTCTGATAATCAGTACGGCTTCAGAAAAGCGAGATCCACGGTAGATGCATTACAGGTAGTCATCGACATCGCACGCAGGCCATTGAAGGCAAACGATGGAAAGGAGGTCCTATAAGTATTGTGCTATAGTGACCCTAGACGTGAAAACGCCTTTAACACTGCAAGGTGAGCTCCATTTTTCTGCGTACGAACTCTTGAGTTCAAGGTACCTCTCGAACTTGGTCAAAAGTTACTTAAGGAGAGAATCCTCCTATATGAAACTGGGACTGGAGTACAATCTTATACGGTCACAGGCGGTGTCCCACAGGCTCCGTACTTGATCCGATGTTGTGGAACAATATGTATGACGCCGTGTTGAAGCTCGAGTTTTCGGAAGGCGCAGAACTATTGGTTCGGCTGACGATGTTGCAATTGTAGTTGTCGGCAAATACATCGAAGAAGTCACGCAGGTTGCCAACGAGGCTGTGGGCGAGATCGCGGCGTGGCTTACGTCGGTAGGGCTACAGCATGGCCGCCATAAAACAAGCGGCTGTGCTGTGACGGGCAGAAAAGTGAGAGAGAGTATTACTCTTAATGTAGGAGGTTGCGAATATCCTCGCAGCTGTCACTGTGTATTTAGGAGTGCATATTGACGCGAGACTGCGCTTTGACGAGCACCTGCGCAATAGTCTCCGGAGAAAGCTCTCGATATAACGTCGCATTGGAGCCTTATGCCATAATGTAGGGGTCCTGAGCAAAGAAGCCGGAGCTGCTGACTAGCGTAGTAAATCCATTCTTCTCTACGCAGCTCGTTTGGGTGATGCCATGGGCATTCAGTCATACGCCCGTGGGGCTAAGTCGGTGCATAGAAGGTCCGCCTGCGGGTTGCTCGAGCGTTTCGCACCGTATCTTATGATGCTGTGTGTGTGTTTAGCAGATATGCCTCGATCGTCCTCATTGCGCAGGAAAGAGCTAACTCTATTTGCGCAAGCGGGAGGGGGCCTCAAACTGGATCCATTACGAAGAAGAGAGGGGGTGACAATGGACCAATGGCAACGACGATGGAGCAATCATCAACTGGGCGATGGACTATCGGGTCATTCCCGAAATCATGACGTGGATCCAAGGAAACATGGAGAATTAGATTATCTAACTCAGTTATTGACAGGGCATGGATGTTACGAGAGTATCAGCTCCATTCCGGTTGGACATAGCTCTCATGCCAAGGTGTTCCGGTGATTGAAGATGTAGAACACGTGTTCTTTCATTGTCCACGCTTCGCAGTGGAAAGGGAAGCTTACAAACTCCTCCAGAGGGAAGTGACCCCTGAGACCATCGTCACTAGGATGCTGCTGACACAAGAGTATTGGAGTGCGGTAGCCACCTATGCCGCAAAAGGTCCTGAAGACGCTCCGATCCGAGAGCAGTTACGAAGAAGACTCCGTAATATTTCGGTGACGTGCGAAAAGCCATCCTTCCTTCTGCGATGCAATGCCTGACGGGGTTCCGAGGGAAGGAATAGGAGGAAAGGGAGGGTTTTTAATGGGTAGGCATAGGCTAGCTATGAATCCCACACGCTGCGGGTTGCGGGCCCTGCTGTGTCTTTAGAAGATTTTCCCCTGCCCCCGTAAAAACACACACACACACACACACACACACAACACAACACACACACAACAACACACACACACAACATATTATATATATAATAAATATAATATATATATATATATATATATACCAATAACAGATTTTTTTGCTTTATTGAATAATAATATATTAATAATAATAATAATAATAATAATATAATAATAATAATAATATAATAATAAGTCTCTGTTACAAATGTAGCCTGCCACATTTACAAAATCTGTAATATGACTCATTCGACCAAAACCATTTTGAATTTCACTTGCAAAATTCGCGTCTGGATCCGCCTGCTTATGGCTTATTAGTGTTTCACAAGTGTGCTTGACGAGAAAACATGATCGCATGTAACCATCATGTTTGAGATCGGTGTAGATTTACACGAACAGGTGCTGGGCGATGTGCGCTAGAGGTCTTTCAGTGACGGCATAACGATCGTGTGTTTGCTTCATCGTGCTCCTGACGAGAGTGCGACCGTTGTGAGTGACGAGCGTGCGTGAAAACAGTAGGCGTATGTAACGAGCGTGGGAGTGCTTGGAATTCGATGAGAGACGAGTGAGACGTAGACGAGAGAGTGTGAGTGGTGAGTACACGTGTGAGTAACAGGTACGAGAAATGAGTATGAATGACGAGTGACGAGAGACGAAGATACCAAGAAACGAGTGTACTTAAGAGACGAGTGCTACAAGAGACCGAGTGTACTAAGAGACGAGTGTACTTAAAGACGGTGTACTAAGAGACGAGTGTTACTAAGAGACAGAGTGTACTAAGAAGACGAGTGAAGGAATCACGATCGAACGTCCTGTGGTTCCAAACAGCTTTCCTTCTACCCCTTGGTGGGCTCAACACGCACTGCTCTTTCTCTTCATAGACAATAGCTTGGTGGTCACTATGTGTATAATGTGCACTAACCTCCCATGATACAATACGCGCGCGCGCGCGCGTGTGTGTGTGTGTGCGCGCGCGCGCGTGCGTGTGTGTGTGTAAATTAGTATCATTATTATTAGTTATTGGAGGATTTATACAGTGAAACAGGTAATAACATGAAATGAGAGGGCATTTATGAGATTAACCTCTAATACACTTGTGGCAACATTAGTGATCTAGTGTTGTAGTCGTAAATTATCACTGATATTGTAAAATTATGTACTGTTTTGTAAAATTGCACTGTGAAATTTCAAATATTTTAACAATCATATAAACTTTGTGACTGTCAGAAGAGAAACTAGGACCAAAGAATGATTTAACGTTAAAGAAAAACTATTTGAAATAAGGATGTATATTTATATACAGTAATAAACAAAAGAAAAAAATCCAAAAATATTTGTGGAGACAAACTGAATTTGGCTGCCTCTGAATTACTTTCTGGGTCCATCCCTAAGCAAGTGTAAGTGAGGTATTTTTTGACTTCAGGGAAAAGTTTTTGAGCTGATCTGCTGGCAGCGTGAAGATTGGCTGAGAATGAGAGAGCTCCCATGAAGATTGAAGTCCCAAGGAGTCCACATTCCATGGACATCAAGTGTTTGTTTGTGCAATTGCTTCTTCCCAGGGTACTGAATTTTCTAGTACAAAGTAATTCTTTGAGATTATTGATTTTTTTTCTTCAAAAGAAGCAATAATTTTGTTTCACATTTCTGTTTTAAGTGCATATTCTCGTATTTTCATGATGAAAATATACATCAAAGAACTGAAAAGTTCTGGCACTACAGACTGATTTCTATTTATCTTTTAAAATTGTCTTTAAAAGATATTTAGAAAACTGAAAGATGGTAACTGCTCAAATGGGCTCTTCACAGGTGGAATTTTCAAACCTCTAACTTTAATAAATTCGTAAAGTAGAAGTCATCTATAGATTAGAAATTCACTGTTAAAAGTGTCAGAAAGAAAAATTATTTATTGAAAATAAAATATTTGCCTATCACCTTTTGCAAAATGGTAATATGTTTTTCTATTTTGGTTACTTTGGCAGAGTTTGTATAAGAAACTTGTAATATATAGTTCTTTTAATATTTACAAATTTCACATGAATATGTGAAAAATGACTGCATAATGTTTAATCTGAGTGTGAGAATTGTTTTTATTATTTGGGAGTTATTCACTATGATATATTTCCTCAAGTAATGTAAGTACTCAATAAAAAGAAAGGAATGAATTTCTTTCAGCAATCAATCAACAGCTTTGGGGAAAATATATTATCTTGTTGCACAAACTTTAATAGAGATCACCATTTTTAATGTGAAGAGAGACTCTTCTAAAAAAATAAATGCATTACAAAGACTAAAAATTAACTTTGGAGAATGGATTGTTACCATTCTTTGAATGTATAAACAATTTGCTTTTCTGTACCGCATTGGCAGCTTTTAGTGAGTGATTTCTTTTATTTCATTAAATTATTATGTTCATGTTAATGATTTGTTCAAACATTTGAAAGTGTTTGAAATGTACTTAATTGAATTCAATTCCTCTTTACTAATTGTCAAGTCACCATGCATTTACATATTCATCATTTCTCTCTACAATTCCTCCTCAGCAAAGAATTTTATTATCAACATCTTCATCATCATCACCATTATCACCAGTTTATTCTGTTGTTTTTCATTTGATATTCGTTATTGTTTTTGGAGATTTTTGGGTCTATATAGTGTTTTTCTTTTTGTCTTTTCATCTTTTATTTAATTTTTAAATTAACCGTTTAACTGAAAACTTGTTCAGTGATAAAAACTGTATTTGAAATTATAATCCTCTTTTTTAAGTATGGTGAATAAGATAAATCAAGCTATAAACTGACAAGAAAACATGCTTCAATATTGCCATAAATGCCATTTCTTGCACAATAAACTTATTGTTTTTATTAGATGTACAGAGAGGTTTCTGCTGAAAAAAAAATTGTTTTGAAATACTACTGTAAACAATTATTTGTTATATTGTCCCTATAAGTCCCTATTTAAAATATTTATTAAAAAGAACCTCTCGTGTTGAAATCATAACTTCACTCATCATATATTACAGAACTTATAAAAGAGTTGAAATAGTAAGAATTTTTATTTTTTGTAAGGATTTTTGTAGCTGAACTATAATTTTATAATCACAATGTATTGTTTTATATATTGTATAGACCAAATAGTCCATAGCAGTGTATATCCAATAATTTTCGATAAAATGTCAGTTTTTGTTTACTGTGCCTTCTAGTTTGGCTTGCGATACTAAGAAATCACTTTCAAATTGCACTGGACCAACTCATAACATGTGTTCAAAAAAGATCTGAATCCAACTTTAACTAGTTAATTTTGGTTTCTTCTTTTCTTACACCTACTATTACTGGACTACAATTAAACTAATGTTATATTCACAAAAGATATTCTTTATATTGCTGTGACAGGAACTAAGAATGGTTAAAACATTAATAGGTACTTTTACCTTTTGATTTCTTTGGTGACATCTTCAAATCTATTTCTCCAGTAAGTATCTCTGAATTGCCTTTAAACATTTATTTTATTTCCTTAAGTGACTTTAAAAAGCTTTACCAGTATGTATTCTTCACATACTTTGTTAATGACTTTTTAAGACATTAATATTTCCTATTCTTAATTGTTTCATTAATATTTCATTTTCTTAAATCTTGAATGTGTAGTACACTGCAAGTTTGCGTATATTACATAAAATAAATGTAATATGACTGATATTTAATGAAGTTTAATGGTTTAGAAAAAGTGTGAATAAATTGCATCATATATTATTTTACATGTGTAAGAAAAGAATCATGTTTCAGCAACCAAAAGATTCTTATTTCACCTCTGAGTAATAATAGCTATTGTGACATTTATGCACAAAGAAATTTCAGAGGAATATTTGAATGTCATTCTGATTACTTCAGCACTTAACTACAATATATTAAGCACAAATGCAGTTCAATGCAAGGATTGAAATGTAAGATCATATAGACACTTAAGCTTTATATGTATTGAGCACTTCAAAGTTGTTAGAAATGAGTTTTGAGTATTTCATTGGAGAAATAATGATTATTAATAGCATCAATGTGTGAAAGTGAAATGAAAGTGAAAAATAATTGAAATTATTATGAATAAATTTTAACAATGAAATGTGTATGTAAGAAAGTGCAAAGTAAAAGTAACCTATCAAAAGTGATTTTATAGGAAACTTTTACCTCATTTACAAGATTGTTGGAATAATAAATTTGCCAATAAAGTATAACGGTATATTATTTTATTAAAATACAAAATAATCATTATCTCTCTACTAATTTTGTATTCCTTGCCTAAAAGTGTATTCTTTCCTCATTTTATAAAATGCAGTGATAAGAAAAAAGTGGGATAGGTCAAAAACAATAATTATTTTCTGATTTCCTAGATCGCACAAACATGTTGACTGCTTGTTTATTGTAGGGCTGGATCTTGAATGGATCGCTAGTCACATCCTCAGAAAAAATAAATTTAATATGAAAGACCAACACAATTGTGAAGAAGGCTTTTACATGTTTGATAGCACTGGACAGCAACAATTTACTTTGAAATACAATTTCCACCCTCAAAATAGCCAACCTGCTCAGTTTTTGATTGGGGAAAGTAAATATGACATTAGATTTTATATACTAGGTTAGAGGTCTCTGAATGATGTCCTCACAGTCTGGATTCGAGTCCAGATGAAAGTTTATCCTGCCTATATTCCTTTCAGACTAATGTCCTACTAAACGAGAGTTAAAAAAATTAATGTTAAATTTTTTGGAGTGACAGAAATGGTTACAGGTGATGAGTGAAATTGAGCATGTCACTTGATATCAAAACAAAATATTGATAGTTTATAATTAAAAAGTAGAGCGAAGTTAGACACATCCATGATTATTACCATCTTGAGTCTTTCAAAGATTTTGTAATGAAATACAAAACAAACATTCTATCATGTCTCAAGAATCATCGTGAATGTTCAACTTCATTTTATTCCAAACAATAAATACTGTTTTGGAAGCCCTTATTACAGTGTGTGAAGCACTTCTGAGAAAACTGCTAATAAAAACAGGTTCTATTAACAAGAAGGTAGATCTAGTTTCAAAAATTATACTTTATACTGTAAAATTTGTTTTAAATGAACATAAAATATTGCACATATGTATCTCCCTAAACAAACAAAATTTGCTAGAACCTTCTTTATTTGTGATGTTTCTTAACATTGCAATTTTTATCTCTTTTCATGCCTATGGCTAAGTATTAACTTGAATACTCCATCATTCTGCAGTTGTTCTGCTATTAATATGACCCTTCTCTTGAAAAGTTTGGAGGCCCTAACATTAAAACTTCCAGTTGAATTTCAGGAAGCAACAATTAAAAATCCTTTTTTTCCAAATTGACACATCTCCATTATTATTTGCTTTTTATCTTTGCCTATCTATTTATTCTTAAGTCTATTCCATTCCATTGCGCTGCCAAATAGTAACAGTAAAAAATGACGATTTTCCTATTTTAAATCATAACCAGAAATCATTGTATCTAAAGTCAATTAATTGAAAAAAAGACAATAAATTTGATCAATAGTAATTCAGTCCTGCTAAACAGAGATAATTTTACAAAACATTAACTCCAATATTATTATTATTATTATTTAACTTTATTAACTCCATAATGTTAATAACTTGTCTTTCTTATTAAGTTGTGACAACATAATATCTAATTTACCACTTCCAAATCACACCTAAAATATTATCCTTAACTCAATGGGCCAACAAGCATCAGACATTCAATATAATGTAAATTAACCTAGTAATGTAATTGAAGTACATTGAGAAACAAGAGAGAAACAAACATTTTAAATGTCATATTTGTTTTCCTATTATAAAAATTGATATTTTTAGGTCAGAAATATTTTTGTTGTTGTCCAATACAAACTTCCAGAAATTTTTTTTGTCTTGAGGACTTGAAATACATAAATTTGCCGAATTTCTTTTAAATTGTATAGTATGACTCTGAAGATAGTATTTTGTCATTCATTGATAGAAAAACTTTAAATAATTATTATCCTAGCTAACAGTTCTGCAAAAGAGAAGCAGACAATTCCTGTGATAAAACCTGGTTCTTCACTCATTAGTGAGTACTGTTCTTCATTATCATCACATTGTTGTTGTTTCTAATACAATTTTAATCTGTTTTTTATTATAAATGATTTGCCCATATAATTGACAATATAAATTTGTTTGGTACATATGTTTAAACAACATAGACAAAATATTTTAATAATGTTTAATACCTATATTTTAAAAGAATTTGGTATAATACTGCAAGCCATTAATTTTCATTTGTTCTATAAGACTCTTCCTCTACCTTTTTCCCAGAAAAACAAAATCCACTATCCACCCCTGCCTGTTAAAAAAAATTAAACATTTTCCCCTTGTGATGTTGAAGCAAATGTTTTCCCATCTCTTTAAGGTTTCAGATATGAGTTTTTCTATGCATATTTGTAATGCCTGACATGAATTCATTTGTAGAGGTGGTAGATTTTAGCAATTACTAAAAATGCGAAATGTTAGCAATTGTAAACACTGAAAAAATTAGCAACTGTATGTTTGACAGTCGGAGCAGTATTTTTCTGAAGGTTTTCAATCTGCAATAAAGTGCGAAATCAATCGCAAAATACGAAATCATGTTAAAAATCTGAAATGGTCATGAATCTGCGAAATAATTATTAAAAATTGCATTTTATCATTTCCTTTGTGTTTGCTCTCTAACTATGTGATATCAACAACAACACATTGATGTTTCAGAATGTTTAATTTGAGAGTGGCAGTGATTGTTAATTTATATTTAAGATTTGAAAGACAAAACAAAGTTAAAAATAAGAAGACCAATTAACAATATGATCTTGAAAACCTGAGTGCTCAGGGTCATCTCAAATGGCCTCGGATTGCTCAGTTTGCTGTATAGAGAAGGTCATAGGAAGAAAAGGGAGGCCCCACGCTTATGGTGCAAGCATTACTTCTTCCACTTTTATAATTGTTGAAGTTCACAAATGGCAAAATATTACATTAGTTTCTTTTATTTCCTGATTTTAACAAAAAGTTCTAAATGTATCAAAATATTCTCAACGAATCTCATCTCAAAGAATCCTCCCTTAATAATAATTTTCTTAACAAATGTTACAAAACACTAAATCTTAATTTTTATAGTGCTATAAAATGGTATAGTCTTGCTTCCAAATTGCGATTTAAAAACATTTAAAGTACTAAATTCTACCATCACTTTTCATTTGTATTTGTATTGGAAATAAAATTTATATTAATTGCAGATCAGTTGATTGTGATACAGAAGGAAGAATATGAACATATCATAGTACTATTTACTATTGTAATAGTAAATCCTTTGAAATTCTTGCCAACACTGTCTGTGATAAACATATTGTTTCAAAATTTGGGTGTTATTATTAGTGATAAAAATATGGTGCTTCATATAAAAATGTATTTTGCTTTCCTGTTTAATATTCTGAAGATTTAGATAATTCATTTCTGAATTTTTAAAATTTTTCTAAATTAACAAGTTATTATTACTATATTTTCCAATATCTAGCAACTCAAATAAACATAGCCAATTTTTGTTTGTAAATAACTTTTAACACTAGATAGAATTTTATCTTTACAAACAAGTATTTCTTTTTACAGCTGAAGATTAATTTCCCATTTAACATTCATTTATTTACTTCCAAACAGGAATCTATTTCTCTGATTGTATGTACACCAAATATCAACATATTTTCTGTGCCAAAAAGCATAAAGATAAATACAGATTTGAAGTAAAAAAATAGTGTGTGGTGTGCATAGTACTCCTCCATTAAAAAGAATAATCTTCAGACATCACCTTCCCACACAACCTTTCTGCATAGTATATGTATAAATGTGTATTTTGAATATTTTTTTTGCATTTTCTATTTTATGCAAAAAAGAAAAAAAAAGAAAGGCCTGTTTCAGTGGCAATAAGACATTTTGACAAAAATATAGTCATTGTGTTGTTAGACGTGTTTTGAATATTTGCCTTTAAGTGTGTATCTGCCTTTTATATGTATATTTTTAATACTTTGAAATGTAAAACTTATCAATTACTCGCTGAGCTTTGTAGAATTAAAAATGAAATATTTATGAACCCAAAAAATGTTTTCTAGTTATGCCTTTTCCATGGACTGTTGTAATACCACAGCCTTAGAATGACACGGTTGTATCTGATTTTGAGAAAACTTTTGGGAGAGCATTTTGAAAATTTGGAGTCTTCTAATACTGACCTGCTATGACAAAAACCCTGTGTCATGTTTATAGAAGATTTTCTATGTCTGATTTAAAAACTGTTTTAATATACTTTAGATTTGGCAGTAGAGTGATTGAACATATCAATATAATTTTCATCAAAAATGTCAGTTTCGAGAACCAATCTAAGATCACAATATGTCAATAATTCCTTTTTTTTTCCCTAATAATCCCAATTTATTATCCTATTCTATCAACAGGGAGGAAGATTGAAATGGGGAATAATGATGTTACAGTTTTCACAAGTTACAACCTTTGGGAAGACATTCCTTTCAAAAGATTAGAAACTTCTTATCTTGTAAATTACATATTTCCATTTAAAACAGTTGCCATTTGCAACTTGTCTGTAGGTCAGACTTTATTGAAAAACTATAATAAAACATAAGTTTTAGTTGCAATTAATGCATTCTCCAAATTTTGTATCAAATAAGAACTTTCAACTTATGTCTAGAGGAAACATTTTTTCTTCAAAAACAAATAAAAAAACACTGTTTAACTGCTGAATTAACCTTGGCATGTGATTATTCTTGTTGAAATAATTTAAACACAGGTTGCTAATAACATTAATAAATGTGATCATGAAGTGTTTTCATGCAGGATTTTTTCAGATTTTATATCATAAAAAACTGATCATTTTTTCATAAAACAACTATGTGATCCATCACCATCCACAGTGAATTTTGACTTTTCTCAAGTTCAATGTATAAAATCATCTTAAAATTCTGTTGCTTTATTTCCAACTTGGGAAATCAATAGTCTTAAAAAAAGCATTGTTTTTTCTCTTTATCTAGCAATAAGCAAATAAAATGTATCAAATTTTAGTATTCCTTAATGACTAAATATTTTCTTTCTTTTTAAATTAATTTTTGTCTTGGGGATGTACAAGAATACTCCTGTATTGAATGGTTTGCTTACATTTTGTTTCTTTAAGCAATGGTTCCTATATGATACACACAATTATTTAAAATATGTACAAATTTCTTTCCTAGAGGAAAGGCAGCCAGAGCATTGTGCTTTGTGCTGACGCCAACGAATAGGTTTCGGTGACTACCTTTACCTCCCCTGTGGGCCACATTGACATGTGTGCAATTGCACAGGGTTGCCTTTACCTTTTACAAATTTTGGCCTCATTTTACCACAGATGGGAGTTACTCACATTACTTAGTACATCAGGAAAGTTCTTAACTAGTTCGTGGTAAACTTTATTTAGCATACAGACAATTTCATTGTCTATATGTTCCTTTGCCTTTTTTTTTTATTTCACTACAAAATTGTACTTCACTATAAAAATAATAACCATCTTAAAATTCTATTATTTCCAATTACTTTTCAATACAAATATAATCTAGAATCACTATAAATTAAAACTCATTATTCAATTAATATCACAATTGATTAAGTTTCCCAACAACGAAAGCTAAAAGTAAGTAGACTAGAATATTATTTTAAATCACAAAAACTCAATACTTTTTGTTATTGAACACAAATTTGCTTTTTGTGTTTACATGTTTTCTGGGACTTCAAATATATAATAAAATGAAATTTTGCACAAAACTCTTTTTAAGATATATTAATGTATAAATTCAGAATGCATACCTTAATAACATAATATTATGAAGAGTGTGATCAATGGAAATGGAGGGCGAGGGGGGGGGGGCTCATTTGCAGTCTCCTATGTAACGAGTCAAGATGTCATGGATTTTTAACAACCAGCAGACGTTCATGTGCATGGCCTGCTTTGACTGGAAAGGTTGGATGCCATGAAGACGGACGACATATATTGATATGCAAATTCAACAAAGAGAATGAAAGTAGACATTTTACTGAATGCACAGAGGTTCATAGTCTTGGTAGATAGATGAAAACCTTTATGTAGTATAAGATGAAGTGTATGTTAAAACATGGAGAAGAGTTAAATGTTTGAAGTATCAGCAGACACTGATGTATGAGTAGGAATGTTGGAGAGATTTGAAGATGCAGTTTTGAAGTTTTGTGCATTTGAGTTAGAAGGTGGATGTTTGGGGGCATAGACAGACTGTGGATATATTTAAAGAGCTTTTAGAATTGGGTTTGATTTTCATTTAGTTATTAATTGTTTAAAGTTTTTATCTTTCATTTTTATTATTGTTATGAATAAATGTTTCTTTCTGATTTTGAAATTTGGAGATGTTTTTAAATTTAAATAAACAGTAAGTTGTCATTATTAAAGTCTATGATGTATGCTATAGAATCATCAGACCTACAAACAAAAATGAATGGATATTTCTGTTTTCCTGTTCATGAATCTGATTCATAGAAAGGAAAAATGAGAATCACCACACGTAAGGGGTTGTCCATAAATTAAGAAATACTTGAGAGGGGGGGAGAGGGGGTTGAGGCTGCATTACACTGCGTGACATAGGAGCAGGAAGGTATTCAATTAGTACTACATAACATTTATATTTTTTAAAATTTGGTGAAATACTTCCTTTTTTAGTCTTATGCTGAAATATTAAAATATTAATTAAGTTGTTTTAAAACATAGATAATTTGAAGTTATTTGTAGCTGTTACAATAAATGGAAGTATTTTTACCACATTTTTGGTAAATCTGTAAGAAAGCGAAAACAAATTTCAAAACTGATCTGTAGTACTTTCTAGAACACTATTAAATTGGCGCAGTAGAGCCATTCACAACCATTCACACATTGTGCACCACTTGTGATAAGACATTTTCTCGCCAGTGCGTTCTTCCATCACTCAAAATTTGCCTCCAACGTATTTTTAGGTGCAGTCAGCATCGACAACTAATTCCGACTTTATAATAAATAACACTACTAAATTGAATACAATTTTGTTACTGAGCTATAATTTATTTTCAGTTGTTACACTTATAGGGGGGTGTCACGAGCGTTACGTAATTAATTAGGGGGGGGGATTCAATCGCGCTTTCAGATACAGTGCAGGAGGGAGAGGGGGAAGTCAAAATACTCTAAATTTGCGATACGTAATTTATGGGCGGCCCCTAAGACGTATTGAGTGTAAATCCGCCCCACGTTGGAGGGAATGTCAGGGAGCAAGGTCAACTAACTGACTGCGGATTCTCGTCTTTAGCAGTGCAGGGGCTAGACAAATTTAGGCCAGGGGCAATGCTGAAACAGAGCCCCCTCCCCTCCACCTCCCAAAATTAAAAGAAATGAAAGTTGTTTCAAGAATATACGAGCTATTTTATTTCAATTCGAGATATTCAGTCCTTAACTTTAATGAAAATACGTGGACAATATTTTGTGTAATATTTATAATTAGCGGAACCCGGCAGACGTTTTGCAATTTATCTTCCTCTTCCTCCTGCCCTCTCACCGTCTCTCTCTCCTCCCTTCATCTCTCCCTCTCAGTCTCTCCCTCCCCGTCTCTCCCTCCCCGTCTCTCCCTCCCCGTCTCTCCCTCCCCGACTCTCCCACTCTCTTCGTCTCTTACTCTCTAGCAATCTCCATCTCTATAGCTCTTTATCAACGCGGCCTCAGAAGAGATGACGTGAGCGAGAGGCTCAGTCATTATGATGCGGTCAGAAACCAAATAACCAATAAAGTGAATAAACCCATAAGGCGCTCCTGGTGCAAGTTCGTCTCAAGCGCCACTGCAAGAGACCTCCCTTGGACAGCACGGAAGGCGGTATGGCGGAGCACGGGCTCATCGCGATGCTCATCGACTTGTCACTTCTGAACGACGCTGCCGCCCCCGGGGCTGCACGTGGCGGGTGGTCGATGGCGCGGACCTCCGCGACCACCGAGTGACCTTCGTGGCTTATAACGAGGAGCCCCTGCGGGACGCGTCCACTCCAGATCTAGATTCTTCAGAAACCAGATTCCCAACGAGGAATGCCCGCTGGGGCCTGTACACCGACAGACTGAAGCGGGAGATGGCAGAAGTTGGAGAACGATGGCCGGAAGTTGACACGGAAGAACTTGTCCAAGGCGGGGGGAAGCATTCTAAATGTGGGCTGCGGAGCTCACGGTGTTGGTGTGGGAGAAGAGACGAGGCAGGAAACTTTATCAACGCGGCCTCAAGAGGACCGCCGACGATGTTGGCGTGGGGAAAATCGGGGCGTGGGGAAGCATCCCAACTGGACCACCCGTGCACTAGAGGTGTGCTCAGCTTGCGCAGGACAAGAGACGAGGCAGGAAACATTATCAACACGGACTCAAAAGGGCCGCCGAAGACGTAGCGTAAGGCTCAGGAACTACTTTGAAGGCTTGACGGATGCGACAAACGCGCTTCGAAAGGCGCTCCTGGGAGCAGTATGTTGCCCACTGACTGCGGCAGATCCCTGAGGCGCCCCATCCAAGATCGCGTCGACCGTCGAACGCCTTGCCCCGGCTGGTGCGGTGCTTCCCCGACGGTAGATACCTGGTAGGGGAAAACCCCGTTAGCCGACGATAGGTCGGCGCCGGATCTCGCTATACATCGGGGAACCCCCCCCTGCACATACCGAGGAAGAACGCGCACTACACTTACGGGATTAGTAACGGGATTAGCAGTTGAGGAGCCCGGAATCACAATAAATCAATCTAGAACAGGAGATGAGGTGCAGCACAGATTGCCATAAAGCCCACAGGGGCCCAACTCAGGTCTTTTTTTTAATCTGATAATAAGTAGCCTTTCCCCACGACGTGCTGCTGCGGAGGTATTACTCGTAAATTTTCTCGAACGATGACCTTGATCCCCCTCCCTTGTGCAATAAACAGTTGAAGGCAAAAGCTCGCAGCGGGCACTGATGACAACCTTTCAAGCATTAAAACTTCGTTGGCGCGAAACAGAAGCTAGTCAAAGCCAATTGCTTTCATAATGCAGAACCCCTGTTCAGGTTTATTGTCAATATCGAAAGAAATGGCTTAGTCAGGTCCAAGTCCTTCAAGAGAGTCACCTAAAACTCCCGAAAAAGTTAAGCACAAGATGCAATTTTGACTTTCATTTCACAGACGTTGGCATTACTTAAAATACTCTAGTGGCAGACTTTGTAACTAATACCCCCACTCCACCCGAAATCGTCAATCCGTCGTTCAAGAAAAGTTGCCCGAGTAATAACGGTCATCGCCTACTCGGCCTATCTGGTGATCGTGACGCGTGGGCGCGTGCGCAGCCCCGAAGGAAGCTAGGGAAAAAACGCCGACTTGGTTTCTGGAGGTCGTCAGCGACTGGAACTGCGAAACTAAACTCTCCCTCGCTGCAGCAAAATCACGTGATTACGGCGCATGGCCGGTGTAACGTTCTCGTACATTCTTACCGCCCTTGTTTATTTACGTCATAACCTATTTTGATGATGTTCCTCACTTGTCTGTAATAATGTTAGCAACGTGTATATATATATATATATATATATATATATATATATATGTGTGTGTGTGTGTGTGTGTGTGTGTGAGAGAGAGAGAGAGAGAGAGAGAGAGAGAGAGAGAGAGAGAAAGAAATTGGTTGTAATTTTGTAATTCAACGTTCGTACGTAATTGTAACGTGCAAAAGTGCCGGAGTTCATTGTTATAAAGATTATTTTTTAAATCTACGAGACATTGATAATGGATGTTATGGAACATAAGAATCGGAGTTGAATCGTCGCTGCATTGGAGAATTGCTAGTGGGGGCGGATGTCACACCGGACGGCCCCCGGCGTGTCAAAGTCGTGCGAAGGGAGCTCCCCTCCCTTCGTCAGATACTGGGATCAGGTCAAACGTCAGTTCACACACTTACCTACGAGACCCTGCATTGACCTTTGTGCAGCATGCGAGAGCGTCGTGCTCCCACGGGAGGGAATTCTTCCATAAAATGCGCAGAGTTCTAGGGTCGAACGGGCTATTCCACCCGTCGGCTCTCAACAGAATTTACACTGGGGCGTTCCTTCCCATGATTACGTACTGTGCGTCGGCTTGGGTCGACAAAGCTTCCACTACATACGTACGAAGATAACTGAACGAGGCACAAGGCCTTGGTGTGCGTTACCTGGGCCTTCAGAACGTCGGCAACACGGGGGCTCCAGGTGGTTATCTGAGCTCCTTGGCCTCGTGGCAGCCCCGGCCGCAGGCAGGTGCGAAACTGGGAAAGAGATTCAATTAACCAAGATGGACGGGGACGTCTCTGTCCCGGAAGGGGCCCGAGATGCTCCATAAACGGCAACAGCACTTGGACTCATCCACCCAGGCGGCTGCAGCCAAAATTTTCTCACCCAATGGTCGATCCCCTAGGATCTACCTTGACCTTAACTCTGGGCCTCAACGCACTCGGATGCATCTGGGGCGTGGCCCGTTGAAGGCGCAGGTGTTTACGCCGGGTCTGGCGGACAGTTCCCGATGTATCTGTGAGGAGACCTCGACCCACCATCTATGTGAGTTTAGATTTAGATTTATTTAGTCAAAAAAATTGTGACGTATGGGGGAGAAGATCATATGCGCACATTTTCTTGAATTCCGGAATCCCTTCCCGTCATTTAAACTATAAATAGTTGAAATATGCGCAAAAGTTTTAAATAAAACTAAATTTTAAAAAAGCGCGAGATTAGCAGTGTTTGAAAAAATAGATATTTTCATTCCCGAGTAACAGAAAACGTATTTGCATCGGTAAACGAATTGCAAGTGTGATTTTTCTGCATTGCTAACAAAATAGTAACACGCTCTTACCTCTTCTCCTACCATTACAAGCAATAGGAGAGTTCAACAAAACGTGCGCACAGTAAAGCTACATTTACGTCCAGAAGCAAAGCAAGGGGCCATCTCAGCATTTGCTCAATGGATCAGGAAAACTAGACAAAAACTTGATCGAGATGAGGGCCATTGACCCGGAAGCTGAAGTACATTAATTGTTACAAACATATGAAGTGTTTTCAAAAAAATATGCTATACAAATGTAAGCTAATTCAGCATAAGTTACAGTTTTGTTAAAATAAACATAATTTTTCTTTTTGATGATCAGTATAGTCTCTAATTGCATAGAAACAGTTACAATAAGTGCCGGCAATGCGCCTCACGTGAAGGGTACTTTGGACAAGAACTAAACACAAACACGGACACACTCACTCTCAACATTAAGAACAAAGCATCATACATGTACACGTAAGCTTCCGCGGTTCGAGTTCATGACTTCTTGGCGGTCCGGGTGACGCCGCGACTTCGGCTGAGAGGCCGACGTTTCGCCTGCCATGTCCCAGGGTAGAGAGATCGCGTCGCCAGCCTGCGATACGTCAGCCTCTCAGCCAGCGACGCGGCGTCACCCGGACAGCCAAGAAGTCACAAAGCGTCATACACTTTGCTTAACACGTTGGCGATAGTTTATCACAAACTCAAAACATGAGCGGAGGGCGCGACTCTGAACAGTTTCACTAGAGAATAGACCTCCCGGGTCCACGGGCCAAGGGATTGTAATGAGCGACGAGGATCACACGGCTAAGTGGTGAGCCAGGCCAGCTTATTCCCCCTGGGCACGCGAAAGCTACGCGTGGGGGGACGGAGGCCCGGAAGCGGTGAACGCTAGCGGAGTGGACGTCTCGGCTCGCTGGAGAGAGGCAAGCGCACCATCTTCTCAATCTGGTGGGCCCGGCCAATCCCTGAATGCTCCTGGCCCCTGCCACGCTTGTCGACAGGCCATACCAGGGCCCGGCAACTCTCCATCAAAATTGGGGACAAATAGGTTGCTACTATAGGATGCGCTAGTGTCGCCGGATACAGCTGCTGGTAAGGCTCGCCAACTTTCGCACATAAAAATGGGTCAAGAAATACGAATACACTTTGATTGTGAGCGATTTCTGAAATAAATTAGAAAAGAAGTTAAATACTGTGTGTTGATCTTCTAAAATTCATTTACTCATAATAATACACGCATGAAAGAAAAGGTAGCGCGAACAGCGGCGCGATCTTGTGTATCAAGCGCGTGTGTTTGCGTCCCGAGGAGCCACGCAAGTTTTAAATAACGTTGGTAGCAGTTCGTGTAAAAAGGTGATGCAGCAGAGCGCGCCACCATAATGGTCCCTACCACGTTATGTGGGAGTTATAGGGCCCTGGGCCATACTTTTGTCTACACACACCGCTACTAGGCCGCCCTGTGTAGAGAGCCCATGACGGGATCTGGTGGCTGAAAGGACGAGCGACGGGGTGCGATGCGAACTCTAGCGGAGTGGACGAGTCGGCTCGCTCGGGCGAGGCAAGCGAACCACCATCTGAAACTGGTGGAGGAAGATTATCTCTAAATAGCAAACGCTGGCGATGTAGACGAGTCGGCTTATTCGGGGGCGATGGTACACTATCATCTGAAACAGGTGGGAGCTGCCCAACCCCTTAGTTGGTCATGCGTTGCAGTTTGCTGTGAACAAGCCCAAGGCTTCGTCGACGCATTCGGCTGTTAGCCAAACTCACAGACATAACGCGCTCGGATGACCGCTGCGTGCCCATCGTGGCAAATTTCCTGAAATTGGCAATGTTTTCCCGAACTAGACACTATATATTGTGGATATGGATAGCACTCTAGACTTAAAAGTAAATATTAATGTGAATGCTCTACTGAGTCTGATATTAAAATGCCATAATGTAATGATAAATGTAAATGTAATGTAAATGCTCTATAGAGCTTGCTTTATTTTGCTATTAGGTTAAAATATTGCTGTTAGCGCAACCCGAATAGCGAAAAATTTATGTTAGCCATTTAAGGTTCATTATTGTTCTTATATTTGTGTCACTGTGAATAGTGGTTTTTGTTAAAATCGTACAGGCTAAGAGAATTGTATTTTCACTCATGTAAAACAGGTAGACACATAGGTCGAACTTGAGGACAGAATTTATGTAATAATTGTTTTTGGAATGCCCATCAGTTAGGAAAATCACAAAAGGCGAAGAGTTAAAGGAGCGGCAGGTGCATAGAAGCCACGACCTGGTGCCGAGCTTACCGTCTCGGCTGCTGCTTATAGCCAATCCGAAGTTCAGAAAAGACTGCATAAACAGTTCCCATGGAGTTATCGTATAAACACAGTGTCGATTGCTTTAACCCCTCTTCTTGCTTTTCTTGATTGGCTGTGGGAGTTTTCCACTTTTCTCTCCGCGCCACCGCCTGAGGACGGAGCCCAAGTAGCCCCCCTCGGGGGCGGCCATCCAGGCAACGCACGCCGCCCTGAAGAAGTCCGTCACGTACCCCGACACTCGATACCAGAAGTGGTAATCGTCGGAACCCAGAGGATACTCGTTTGAGTAGGAAGTGGTGGTCCAGACAACGACCTCTGAGACGAACTCTATCGCTCCGGTCATAAGCAGCATTTTAATGTATAACTTTACTCTGAAACAAAAGTGATGGTTAAAATTAACAAAAGTCTATATTTACTTTGACATAATTAATTTAAATAAGGTATTTAAGCAACACTTAGGCTACAGAAACTGACAGCAGTATTTGGACCACATTTGATTTGATTTATTGATGTTAGTGATTCCGCGCGCGTCAACTGATGTCGTTAGTCCCGTAAGCGTAGTTCATGTTTTCCTCGGAATGTGTCGCCAGTCTTCCTCGCGGGATGGTAAGACCTACTGTCGGCTAGTGGTGTTTTCCCCACCAGCGTATCTCCCACCAGCGGGGCACCGCCCCAGCCGCGACGAGCTCTAACTTCCCCGCCGGTCTTCTAGCACGTGTGGTAAAGTCGTGTGTGTGTGTGTGTGTGTGTGCGTAAGTAAGAGATGAGGATAGGTAGAGGTAGGAAAGATCGCGCGCGGTCCGTGGCCCGTTTGTTAGGGTACTGCTCCGACATTCGCCAGGATTGATCGGAGAAACCATGGGAAACTATTCATGGGTACCGATCAGAGCAGCCGGCCGCTAGAATTGTCCTCCAGAAAGCGACTGAATTCGACCTAGCTATTGTGTAAAATCTTGTCATCATTCGGAGTGGATGCCTATTACCTCCCGGACAGAGGTACTGCAGTGACACCAGACGATGCCCTGAGCCACCTCTTCCCGTACCTGTTTTTGAGCATCGGCGCATGCGCAACTCAAACTGCGCGTTCGCAACTCAAATGCGCATGCGCAACTCAAACTGCGCATGCGCAACTCAAACCGCGCATGCGCAACTCAAACTGCGCGTTCGCAACTCAAATGCGCATGCGCAACTCAAACTGCTCATGCGCAACTCAAACTGCGCATGCGCAACTCAAACTGCGCATGCGCAGGAGGTCGATATTGCCGTCAATTGCTGTACGCTACGTCGTGTCATGATGGAAAGATGAGCTATTGCGCATCGTATCCCACTTCAGCCAATGAGCTTCAGGTACCAGTTTGCGTCACAATATTTGCGGGTGTTTTAAATGCCGCCAGATACCAAAATTAGCACCTAGTAATTTAACAAATATATAAAAAGCATTTTAAAAAAAATTTTCATCTTTTATTTTCATTACTCTTTATCGTGGTATTTTTGGTTAGTCACCATTGGAAATTATCACTTCATGCCACTTCCAAAATATTCTAGCACTCCATGCAACATGGCCGCCAACGTCTGGACTGGCTTTCTGAAAGGAAGTGCTCTTGTGGTCACGTGACGCAATATAGTGCTGCGCAGAATGAGCAAAACTCGGTGCGATGGACCAACACCACCTAGATATAGGATATCTAGGGTGCGTTGACAGGACCAATGGATTTCCATAACTCACCCACGGCTTTCCACTACGCGCCGTGCATGAAGTCGATAATAAAGACCACCGATTTCAATGAGCCCTAACAGACTAAACGGTAAGCAAAAGCTCTCGAGAATAGCGCTTCGGTACGATACTAATGGCGAAATAGCATCTTCTAGTTGCGCCGCGATGTCCACAACGACGCGTTGGCAAAGATCCATGTTCAAAATTAAAACATCGATATTAATGTATTCTTGGCTATCCGGGATGGGCCGCGTCTCGGTCAATGTTACTGACGTTTCGGCCATCTTGCTGTGGCCTTCTTCATAGCTATACTGCTGCCAAGAGGTTGGCGTTTCTCATCTTATAGGAAAGGCGCGCCAGTAACATTGACTGAGGCTCGGCTCATCCCGAATAGCCAAGAATGCATTGACTCCGGCCGCGAAAGCCTACGAACCCATCAATATTAATAATACATCGACCAAAAAAGATGGATGCTTTTAAAGATCGATATTTTAAAGCTGGTTAAGTAACCTGTAACATTGAATTTATTTTGACCGTGGCAATGTTTATTAATGTTTAATTAATATTTAACTGAAACAGCAAAAAATAATGAAACAAACTAAGCCTGATCACAGAGTGTCATCTCGAAGGGCTAGTCCTAAGTTCATGGAAAAGAGCACGGAAAAGGCGATGTCCTACCCTCGGCGTTTGCGTCGACCGCCTCTCCATGTAGCCCAATCAAATTCGTATTGTTCGATTTAATTTGTACGTTGCCAGAGGACACAATTCTTTAATAAATAATTGTACTTGATCCTTATAAAATAAACTATGGATTATCAGTTTTGGTAACCTTGGACCCCATTGACCACGGATACAAGTCTATACAAATTATGATTCGTAAAGATGTAGAATTTTCTATTTTTGGGGCAAAATGCAAATACATATTTTTGACAAATATTGAACTAGAACTACGTCCTTGTATTGAAGTTACTGTTATATCATTTTTATATAAGATAACTAAAATGTACGAGACCGGGAGAACTGCGACGGAAGAATAGTAATCGATATGATGAGTAACAAATGTGTATAGAATGTTACTAAAATTACGGAGATTCTGGTTGAGATTGCAAATATCCGTTCGATTATGCAATTTGTGCATAAGGAAGTGACGAGGGCCGAAAATAATAATAAGAAACTGTGTATTTGCTTATGTAAAGTGGTAATGACTGTTGAATATCAAATATTATAATGCAAGTTATTTGAGCGTAATTGATTTCATTGTATCACACCTAGGGATCTCCCTCGCCAGCAATGGGACAGAAACAAACATAGTGGATGGATTTAATGTAAACGACAAACTTTTTTATTGTATCGTGTACAATAAAATATAAAAATATTGTGGCACATGTTGTGTAATTATGATGAATTATTTATTAACTAATCCTTAATTTGAACATTTACTCATCACATTTCATTAGCTGCAATAAAACTTTTGTCGTACAAAATGGTTGCCTCGAAAACTTGTAGTAGTTCGGGTTAGGTCCAATAGATTGCAATACTTGCTATGAATTTCAATCGATAACAGAATAAACGAAATAACTGTTGTTTCGCGTAACAGTTACAAAAAGTAAGAGTTTCGCGTAACAGTAACGTTACGTTAACTGTTTACAAAAAAACAGTTTAGCTGTCCCTAGTCTCTACTACGTCTGATGTTCTAAATGACCACTTACGTTTTCGCATCTACCGCCGCTCGACCGCCGCCTCCATTTCGTCTCCTCGCATCGCCGCCCTCGGCGTCGCCGGCAGCGCAGTCGTTCTCCGCTGCGAGTCGATTCCTCTGCTCCTCTCGGCGCAGAACCGAATTCCCGCGCGTGAGGTACTGCACTTTCTTCAGCGTGAGCGCGAGGCAGACGACGTTACACAGCACCAGGCACACCGCCGGGCCGTAGTAGAAGAGCGCCGTTCCACTTTTCACAGAAAAAGATCCTGTTTCCGACACTGCAACGCAAGAGGACACAACTAAAGTTTTAATTTATTATCGTACGAATTTGAAGGATAGTTTTTAACTAGTGGTGCCAAAACGACACGTACTTTATACCCTTCCGAAATTGTTACGTAATCACTATTTTCAAATTTCGAAATGGTTATATAAGCGCAATTTCTCTCGGAATTAACACGCTTCAGACAAAATTATTCACGAAAAATTACGAGAAAAGTACTCAAATTTTCGAAACATTTTTCTTAACCTTATTTCAAAATCTATCTTTAAAATCGCATTTTATTAAGGGTAAATCTCTATCTTTAATATTTTAGTGGTAGGAAAACGCCGATTTTTTTAAAAAATTTTTGCAATCAAAAAATTACTGTTTTCAACAAAAGACCTGCGTCATTCTCTTAAACGTCCTTCACACTACTACTACAGCAAAATTTAATAAAAAAACTATGGACACATTTTTTAAAATTGAAAATGTTCCAAGGCCTTCTTGTAAAGTATCTCCTAAAAATAAAATATCGGTTTCAAATTCAAGGGACCGCGATATCAGCCAGATCGGTTGGAGAGTATCAATTTTCGAGAAAATTGGCTGAACGTTTAGCCGCTAGCATTTTTCACAGACAAACGGACAAACGGACGGACAGACAGACGTTTAGCCGTCGTTGGATTTTTCGGTATCAAAGACCCACAAAACATGGATTCGGGCTACACCACCAAATAGAGGATCCCCCCCTTAATTAAGCAACTGAATTTATGCACGTTTCGTAACCAGGACCCTATAATAAGAGTTTTCTGACGAAAGTTCGCCGTGTTTTCGCGCAGCAACACATAACTTTCTCTCTACTTCGTAAGCGGTAGCGAGAAAGGAAAAATATTGAGGTTATGTGTTCAGTGTGCGTTAAATATGTGTAATGTGTATTCAGTGTGCGTTAAATATGTGTAATGTGTATTTTTCCTCATTTTTCTTTTGCTTGTGTTAGTTGTGCATTAACACCTATAATCTCATCATGATGAAAAACATACGATGTAAACATTAAGCTAATTAACAACCCTATCCGGAGAATTTTCCGCAGGGAACAGGATAAAACGTTTGCGATAGATTTTCAAATGCGATGAAACGAATATGACTAATGAAACCTGGCCAAGGTATTATTTTGCCTCCAAAAATATGTGATACAACAGCATATACCTTCTCGCGTTTTTGAAAATAGTTACGTAATATTGGAATATATAATATTTTTTTAACATGACTATTAAACCTCTTCTCCCTTCTGAATGTCTCTTTATTAATTTAATAAAAATAGTTCATTTATTCTGTAATTGTAGTTGTTAAGATTGTATTCGTTACGTCACGTTTCGGCTACCTCTGTTAGCCATCATTAAACATGTTACGCAATGAATTGTTACAGTACATGTTTTTACACATATTATTATGCATTAAAAGTTGATATAAGCTTATCTTTAGTAATAATGTCACAATCTTGACCTTAACCTACTATTTACATATATATATATATATATATATATATATATATATATATATATATATATATATATACACACACACACCGTGTTGCATCGACGGTCCCGTCGCCTCCAGAGGAAGCAGGTGGTTTTTTAAAACATCAAGGGATAGCGTTGACCGTGCACTTGTTTCCAAGGCCTGGCATTGCGATGTGTAATACTATTTTGTAAAGTGGTTCTCTGATATTAAAATTTTAGATGTGCAAAAAGAATTTATAACGATTATCTTCCTATGCTGCGCCAAATTCCTGGAGACCCATTCACGAAAATGTACCTGTCCCTTGCATAATTATTGCGTGAAAGTACCGTTCCCAGTACGTCTATTATTATCGTTTATATAGTACCTTATTATATATATAATTATATATATATATATATATATATATTATGTAATCATAATCATTAGTAACTATTTACAAAAATTCTTCAGCGACGTGTTCGACGCGCTCTCTCATCATTTGTGCAAATGCGTTGAGCGTTATGAATATTCTTTGATCGGTTGTAATCGTTAATTTGAAATAGTTGAAAGAAAGGGAGATATGCGTTGAAGGAATAATTTCGAAATTTATATGGTTTAATAGTTTAAACGTAAGAGTAGATGGCCGTAATTATTGGTAAATGTATTAGACTCTATCAACAGTATTCACTGTGTTGTTAAGTTTTATGTGCAACGTTTCTGAGATAATTCTTGCTCCTTTACGCGGTTCTTAATCGAGATTTTCTACTTTATTAAAATCCATTATATGTGCAGCATCGATTTGGTGTTTCAATACAGAGTTTAATTTCTGAAAAGGTTCTTTTATATTGCTTTGATACTCGGTTACTATTTGCTTTAATGTTTTCAACGTCTGCACCAATATATGACTAAGGATATTGGGTGCAATTAATTTTGTAAAACATTTCATTTTTCCATTTTTTTCAATATGTATTTGTTCTATAATATAAGGGAACCCGTTTTATTGAAATCATGGTTTTTGTATAGCATAAATTTAGTTCTAATTATACTAAAATCTCTATTTAAACTTAAAAACTTATATTTTTAATTTTGAAATTCTTTTTATTCTGACCAATCATTTATGTTTGTAATAATTAAAAATATATTAGACATATGTGTAAAGTGCTTGATACAAATATTGTATTAATAAACAAGTATCTTACCAACTATGAGGTACCCTCATAACGTCTAAACAGTTCGTGGGATCAAAATGCAGTTTTCGCTCTAATGCACAATCACGAGGAATGTAATATGCTGTAGAGATATTGATTGAAATAATTTGAATTTCTCGAAAACTAAATCTTTGATTTTTTAATGAAACGAAATATTTATCAAGTAGAATTAAATACTTTTCTAACTTGCAAGGTTCATAAATACAATCAATTCATTAATTATTTCACTTACAGTTGTTTCTAAATATTATTAGTTTTTGCTTAGTTTTGAATTACTTCATTTTATTTTTTCGGTTAATGGTTGAACTGTTTTTTGGATCGAAGGAAAATATTAGAATATTATGAAACCTTTACCAATAAATCGATGACGTTTGTCGTATTAGGCGCCACTAGTTTTTATTTGGTGCCCTCGGTGTCTCGTTGGTTAGCGTGCTCGCTTTCCACAGCGCAACCCCGAGTTTGATTTCCGGCCGGGGCAAAATTACAACTGCGCTTACCTTACAAATGCCCCAGTATCTTTTGCCGTGTGACCATAATAAAGCCCACCCTAAGGTTCAGAAAACCAGTATATACGGTGAAGGGTTGTCTTCGTGCTACCCACACGAACGCCTTATCCCATGTCCGAGAGGCCAAACTACCGCTGGTCGGCCAAGGCCTGCATTGGGCTGTCGCGCCAAAGGACAGCACAGTTTTTATTTACCACTGAACGTCCCGACGACCGGTTCGGTGTAGCATACTCGGGTCTCCATAAGTGTCGGTTTGATCCAGGATATATCGCTCTTCGCGTGAATGACACCTCGTGAAGTAAACGAGAAGGAACAGGTGACTGTCAGCATCAAGGGAAAGCCCCACGCGAAGGCAGATAGTGCGAGGAATTTCTTTCTTTCACTCCTCTTGTGAAGGGCCGCCTGTAATCTGGGGAAGAAATAAAACGAAAAAATAATAGCACAGACACACAAAATAAAAAAAAGTTTACAGACTTCAAGATTTGACACATGTTTCTCTATGTAAAAGGTGTGGCTATTAATTTCCAGGACTGCTCCAATAACACTAGAACAGATGATGTGAAAAACGTAACCTTTTAATACGTTTCGATGTAATCCCCATCTGCCGTAATACACTTCTGTGCTCGGCTGTATAAGTTGTGGAAACAACTTTTAAAGTCCTCTTTCGGAAGGCTCTTCAATGTCGACGTCACGTCCTTCTCGGTGTCTTCATCAACCACAAAGCGTGTTTCTTTGATCACAGTTTTGACTCTGGGAAACAGAAAGAAGTCTGCGTCCGTTTTCCACAGAATGGGAGTTGGCTTCTCTTGCGTGACAAACGCCCGCCCCCAGTGAAGAGGTTTCTGGCCAAGACGAGATCGTGGAGCAGCTTCATCCACCATGCTCTCCCGACTTGGCCCCCGCAGACTTCGTTCTGTTTCCCAGATTCTTCCTTCGCTCAATAGATATCTATATTATGTAGCATATTATTTTACTAGCTTTACTAGATTACTATGTTTATGTGTAGTAGATAAATTGATGGATTATTTGAAGTGCGTAGTTGGTTATGCGCTTTTTATAAAGTCTCTCTCTCTCTCTCTCTCTCTCTCTCTATATATATATATATATATATATATCATATATATATATATATTGTAATTATATATATATATATATACTTTATAAAAAAATAGCATATAATTGGAATAACATGTGCATATAAACGTTTTAGAATATCTACAATATTTTAGGCTAAGGGCATTATTCAAGACGATTTAGTTTCACCATGATAATATTTCTTAAATTGTCAAAATAATCATGATTGTGAATATCAATATAATGTGTGTATATATGTGTGTATATATATATATATATATATATATATATATATATATAATTTTTGTTTAATGGCTGTATATATTTCTGAGAATAAATAAATAAATAAAATAAAATGGTCGACAAGCTCATGTGACAATTCAACGCAATCTACTCTTAGTCACACTAAAGTATAGATAGCGTTGGTCATGTACGTGTATGCACATGGTTATTGGGAGAAATAAAACGAGATAATATCCTTCATTCACTGCGTAATGTCCCCGAAGTTCAGTTGAGCAGATTATCCCAACGTTTTTCTTATACATTCCCTCACAATACCTAGAAATTGGAGTTGAGTCTCCTTCTTACAGTCTTCATGGTAGCCACTATGTGAGAAGTGTTACTTGCGTGTATAGGGGGTATGAAGACTATGCTACTATTTTTTTGCCACTTATCTCTGGCAAGTAAAAATTAGAGACCAAATCTACAGGTATTTTAGGACGTCTCATCTAACTTAATCGCTCATTCCTGTCTATTTTACACACCGTCTCATTCCACATTCTTTCTCATATCGTATGTAATACCTTATCCTAATTTAAGTTCCTTTTAAACCTCTAACGAAATTCAGTTTTAAAAATACTTTTATATTTGTGTATTTATTTTTCTCGATATAGCGTGGATCTTCGCGGTTTTAATACTCTTACAACTAAAAATATCTATGGTCATATATCCCTTCCCCATATTTTTTCATAGTAAGAGAAATCTAAAAGTAAATGGTAAACAAAAAGCAATGTATTTTCATGGAATGAACATTCTTACCTGAAACCACTAGCCATATTCAGACAGAGTGCAGTGAGCCAGAACCAGGCAGCAGTCAGCAGAAAATACATCGAGAGAGCTGCAGATTTATAATTACGATCATTAATTTGTTTCATTAAAGCACAACATTTCTTTTAAAAAGTTATATTTAAAAAAAAGGAGCTTTACCTAAACTCTCATCGTTCCATTCTTCTAATGGAACAATGCAAGTTTAAGTAAGCCTCCTTTTCCGTCCAATGATTTTCAGACATCAGTGCTACAAGTCAAACGGTTATAACAAACAAAACACAGAATGAACGATCGAATACAATTTATAAAGTGGTTAAACTAGTCAGAAAACTAGTCCATTCTCTTACTACTGACTTTCTTAATCTCTTAGTATTGGCTAGATTTCCAGTTTTGACCTACCCTCAGCCCAGATGCAACATAACGGGACATATAAAATATTTTTCCCATTTTTTTCCTCCCATTAAATAGTCCAATAAAAATATGACTTTAAAAATATATAGAAGAGGGGAGCTGGTCCTGTATGCACAATTGCAATAAAAATTGAAGCTCTTTTGAGAAAAGTTCGTTCGAGCGCTCCTAATTATATCCAATTTTAAGGGCCAGACCGATCAAGGAATATTTATTTTGGAAATAATCCTAGGAGTTTCTTATCCAATTTGCACGTCTGTTGTTCACAGACGGTTGGACGTTGAAAAAAAAAATAGTGGTGCTAGAACAGCATAAACTTTATCCCTTTCTTCTAAATGTTGCAAATGCCAAAAATTCAAGGGGTTCAATGAAACTTTAAACCTGCCTCAATCTTTGAAGACCCTTCTAACCGTGGGGGAAAATTTAAAAATTCGAGCGGTGTTTGAAAAAAATGATTTTTTTTATAATTTGAGTAGAAAAAATGGGAACGAACTGCTTTTTTCGAAAAATATATATCACATTTTTTAAAAGATTATGATTAGATTAGATTATATTAATAATTATTCGATCAGATTTTGTTTCCTAAAAACACTGTTTACCTTCAAATTTGTAGTTTTGAAACGTTATTTTTTTTGCAATTTTCGAAATTACATAGTTTTACAGGAATGAGGACTCTAGGAAATAGTGCCAATTATTTTACTGTCCTTTAATATAAACGAGAAGAAAATTTAAACAAAAAAACGGGGCCGTTTTGGATAAGACAATGTCAAAATTTCACGTAAAATTACCAGAAACTGCATATATTTTCAAAGAATTGTAATGAGCTTGTTTCAAGATGTTTTCCTTTCAACAACAGATTTCGTTAAGAAAAAAATCGCTATTTGCAATATTGTAGTTGAGAGTAGATATTTAATCAAAAATGAGACATGCGCCATTTTTTAAGCGTTGAGGACAAAGTTTGGTCAGGGGAGGTAGCTGTCTCAAAGGAAGAGATTAATAAAATATTTCGAAAATTGTCGTTGAGACGTCTGTTTGGTTATTAGTTTTCCGGACGCGTCAACTATTGAGATCATTGGTCCCGTAGGTGTAGTGCATGTGTTTTGCTCAAGAGGTGGTGGCGATCCGCCCTTGCTGGATCCGGCGCCGACATACCTTGGGTTGGCGAAGTCTTCCCTAGCCAGGTATCTCCCACCAGCTGGGCATCGCCCCAGCCGGGACACGCTCTAAGCTCCCGACCATTCTCCCGGCATCTGATGTAGTGTAGTGCATGTGAGTGTGAGTATAAGTGGCGAAGATAGGACAATGAATAGGAAAGAAAGATCGCGCGCGGTTACGTAGCACGTTTGTTAGGGTTCTGCTCCGGCATTCACCTGGGGCACTGTCCACTGGATGAAGAGATCGGGCGCGGACCTACCGTCGGCCAGCGGTGTTTTCCACATGCAGGTATCTCCCACCAGCGGGGCACCGCCCCAGCCGGATCAAGCTCTAAGCTCCCGAGTGGTCTCCAGGCATTATTGGCAGTGCAGTTCATGTAAGTGTGGGTGTAAGGGCTGAGGATAGGACAAGGATGAGGAGGCTTAGATAGTGCGCGGTCCGTGGCCCATTTGGTAGGGTTCTGTTCCGACATTCGCCTGGTGTTGATCGAAAAACCACGGAAACTACCGATCAGAGCAGCCGGCCGCTAGAATTCTCCTCCAGACAGCGACTGAATTCGACCTCGTGTCCAAAATCTTGCCATTGTCGGGTCTCGAACCTAGGACCTCCCGGACATTAGTTGATGCCCTCAGCCACCTCTTCCGATTTGATGATTCATGTAAAGCGCACCCCCTCCATATTCATATATCCGTTTCAAACTCAGGAGGGCCCCGAGTTCCTTTAAATCATTCGAGAATAATCTATTTAGGAGGGAATTGCCTGAACGTTTTAGGCGCTACCCTCGGCCATTGAATGATGGACGGAAGATTTCCCAAGAGTATTTCTGTCGAATATTCGCCGTTTTCCGACTCACGATTACAACACTTTCTCTACTGATCAACTAAGGGCAAGAATTTATAAAACACATTTTCGCTAAGAGTGGACCCCAACACTTGTATTTCGAAATTTCGAAATCGATTTTTAGCAGCATTACATAACTTTCCCTGCATTACACCACATGGACGTACGTACACCAGAATGAAACAAATATACATCTGGGAGTATAGAAATCGTCAAAATATAATATCAAAGCAACTTTATACAAAGTAAACCTTCCTTTTTGAACACAGTGGCGATCGGAGGGTAGCGAATTAGAAGGACCAGCATGTATGTTCGAACAATCACATACATGTTACCTCTTCAAAATGTTTCTTGAAGAAGGAACACTATGGCATGTAGAGCACAACCAATTGACACGTATCGGGATTTGAATCCTTGCCTAAGACAACTTTTACGCTGATAACTAAAGACATATTTGTGTTAAAGCGAAAATAAGAGATTAAAAATATTTCCAGGAAACAAAACTAATTTATACAATCAGATGAAAGGGGTGGTATCCTTAGCTTAGATAATAACTGCGGTTTTACCGAACAAACCCCTAATAGTGTGGCGTCTTTGCCGGGGCAATAAATCACAGACGTGAACGGTTTGCAAATTATTAAGTATTGATTTGAAACAATGCACCAACACCTGAATACTATTTACAATATTTACAATAAACAATACTGACCCGATACTAGAAGGCCTGATAATGAGATATCACATTCGGTGTGGTGCACCAGTAGCCTACATGAGCATACAAGCGAGTATACCGCATCTCCCGTCTCGACGTAGCACGCCGGCTTCAGTTCCCTGCCTCAGTTGCCGATGCATTAAAATGCCGCGCCGCCCACAACCCACACGACTTCCTACCGACGCGCCCAAGATTCAGAAGGAGTTTAGGTCCGGGGTCCGTTTATCTACCTTCTGGGCCGGCTGACGAAACTGCGTCATCTCGCTGTTTCCGCCAACGCGTTTCCGCCGCCGGCCTGCCTACGGGGTTCCCAAGTTTGCCACCCACGACACGGCACCCCTTCCCTTCCGCTCCCTAGGTTTGCCTTTGTTGAGCCCAGCGTCTCTTCCGCCAACGCTGTCCATGAGCGTGAAATGCATGTGGCCGATTTTGGTACGTTTGTACAAGGCGACTGTTATGACGCCACAAAAGGAACACACTGCCCCCACCCAACTCCCACTACCCCCCACTCTTCCACACCCCCGCAAGCTTCCACTACCACGCGTGCACCAAATACGGATGGTCTTCCGATAATCCACGATGCAACCCATTCCAAAAACATTTATCTTTCGCATAATCGGGCACTAAATTCGCCCTAACAAATTGCGCTTGAGGTAAACACAAATTAAAGGAGACGATTTATTGTTAATTTGAATACTTTCTGCACCTTTTCCCAAAGTTGGTTTTTCTGAAGAGGGCGCCGCCCTTAGAGCCCTTAAGGACCAGCCGCCACTGATTGAACATAAAGAGTAGTTAAAGTAAACGTTAAGGTAACGACGCCAAGGAAAGCCCGCAGAGTTTTAGAGGTTCGGATTTCTACAGTTCACGGAAAATGCGTTTAAAAGATAATGCAGACATAAAAGTATTTATTTAGAATATTTGCATTCTCAGTATTTGACCATAGAAGATAGTACCGCATAATTCATCATTTCTTCAACGTATTGAGACATTTCGGCAGTCTGACCGGAGGAGAAAAGAGGTGTACTTTATGCTTACTCTGGTCTTGTGTTCGAATCCCGCAGGAGTGACAGGATTTTCGACACTAGCTAAATAGTGGAATCGACTTATACCCACGCCTGGAAGAGAATTCTAGCGGCCGGCTGCTCTGGTCGGTAGTTTTCAGTGGTTTCTCCGATCAACACCATGCGAATGCCGGGGCAGTACCTTAACAAACGGGCCACGGACCGCGCGCGATCTTTCCTTCCTATTCCTTGTCCTATCTTCACTTACACAGAGACTACACTACCACACATGTCGGGAGACCAGTCGGGAACTTAGAGCTTGTCCCGACTGACGCGGAGTCCCACTGTAGGAGATACCTGCGGAAATAAATTCAGCGTAAATCGTCGTATACGTTGGCGCGGAATCTCTTGATTCAGCAGGAGAAAAACACTTTCAGGCCTCGCCTCCAGGGATAAAAAATATGTGCCGGACTTACGGGACCAATAAGATAATTTTGAACCGGAGTACTACTACTTAGGAAATCACGTGATATACTACCTATATCTCTGTATTTTGGAAGAAAGAAATTACAGCGTATCATGTAACTTCGGAAGATTCAGAAATGAAGACAAAAATTTGATTTCATGCTAATTTAAGCAATTCACGTATGAGGAAAACGAATAATTTCATGTAAATGAACGATGATCTTGAGACTTTCTTTAACATCAAAAACTGAAATTAAATCAGTCGAAGTAAAATCGTTGATAGGAAGTTTCGAGTTTTTAGTTTGCGATTTAAAATGTGCTATGTAATTAATCTCTTAAATACTTGGGATAAGGAGAAAGATTTCTAATTTACGAATAAAACTGGAACTTCACGTTCGGTTTGGAATGTTATAGTGAAAAGTTTGAAACGAAAAAGTGTAACTAGATCGCTTGATTTACGAAAATATGCATATCATGAAATTTCACAAGCTTTCATACTCTGTGCCTTCTCGCCAATCGGAGAGTCCTGGTGGCGAACGAAAGAGCAATTTCTTAGTACGCACCCAATCAAAGACACTGCAGATGTTCTTCACTTCAGTTTGTTTAAATTACGTACCAAGATGTCTGCACATTTTCCAAACAGCAGGTTTTATTTTGCGCCGGGCGTCAATAGTGTCACTGATGGCCAAGAAGTACACCACCTGGCCCACATTGAAGGCTAGCAGACACGACGCGTGGAGTGCCAGGCACCATCCGTGCGCCTTCTGTCGCATGCTCCGGTCGCATGCGATGGAGCACAACGAACAGGCCAGTAGCAGAACCGAGACCACGCTAAGCGGTCGCAGCAGCCAGTACAGGCCTCGCGCCACCCGCGGATACTCGCAGTAGAACAGTCCTTCCTGCAAGGTGCCGTTGCTGCGGTAGAAGTCGAAGCACGGCTTCCAGTTGGAGAAGAGGTTCACCCTGTAGGCGGAGCGCGCCCATGGGGCTGCGCGGTCTTCGGGGGCCCCCAGTCGGAGGGTAGGGCAGCTGAGCGGCTCGCTCTGGGGAAACTCAGAGTCAATGTCCTGTGCGAAAGAGGCGTTCTGCGCATCCCAGTCGCTCAGACCACCCTCCTCACACTCCCAGTTGCCTTGCTGACTCGCCAGCACTTGTCCGCGCTCGCAGCACTTGGTGGCGCATTCATCGAGAGAGCATGACGGCCTCCACGTGATTACGAAGGCCTCCTGAGGCGGTAATGCCGCGTCGATGCAGTAGTAAAAGGCTAGTCGGTACCCTCCTCCTGGCTTGGGCCTCACTATGGTCTCTTGTAGGAAGACCGCGCGATTTCTCAACATGTCTGCGTCGAGAGGCCTCCTTTTATCCCACACAGACGATGTGTTTACAGGAAAATTATACAAATTTATTGGCGAACTACGAAGTTCAACTTTGCCGATGCTTTGCCTTGTTACGCCGGGGGGGAGCCAGAACCGCAGCCACTCTTCGTCCAGCGGTGGAAGTATTGTGTAATAACTGCGATGTAAGGACACATTTCGAGGCCAATCAGTTGGCACACACGTTCTCAAGTCTCCGGAGAGCATCTTGAACTCAGAGCAGCACTTCTTAACGGTTACACTTGCTTTGATAGTACCCACGCTGACCGCTAGGAGCGCCACCAGAGTCAGGTCTAAGAGCGTACACATAGTAGGCGAAAGAGAGTGTACAAAGGCACGGGACACTGGCAGAAAAAGGCCCCCTCTTCCTTACGCTTGCGTTTTGCTTGAGAAAAACAAAACTTACCGCGGTTGAGCAACGCGCAGACACAGTTCTCAGTAAGCGAATCTGAGTTTGTATATCCGAATATCTCACAAATACTTTGCGCTTCTGGCACACGAGTGAAGCGAGGGCCAGGACTAGGAACAGTTGAGCGACGTGAGTGCAAAGACTGACTGGCAGTCATGTCCTGGATTATGGCTTCCTTCCTTCACGGTATCTAGAGTTGAAGCGGGTAAACCCAACTTTCCTGCTTAATTCCGCTTTCTCAGGATGGGGAATATAGCTTTATGAAACATCACATCCAGTCAGTTGCTGCTTTAAACTGGTTAAAAGAAGCAAGTTAAGTTACCATACCTTTTGATCAGAAAAATAACTCTTTATATCTCTTTATATCCTCTTTCGTCCATTTCCTGATGAAGCATTTCTCTGTATCATCCAGTTTATAAAAACTGTCGATCTAAACCCAAAATATCCATTATTCACCACTTTATTAATTTATCCTAATGTAAAACGGCGGATCGTTCACAATATGAAATAACAGTACACTTTTTAAGAATAGATTGAACGAAATTTAACATAGAGATAACACAATTTAGAAGCCATATGCTTACGTAGCACCCAAATTTTGCGTTTTTCTTGCTCTTCTCTCTAAACCGGAAACAAAGTTATGAAACGACATAATAGGGTCATAGGAGTAAAAATATATTTGCTTTTTACTGAAACATTGTTTGATAGTGTCTTCCATATGGTACTCGATATTTACTGCATAACGTACCTAGATTGAGAGGATCGTGGTAACGAGGAAAGTTTGAAAGCAGTTGAATGATGCTACATGCTCTTATAGAGGGAATTATTAGTCGGAATTATGAAAAGACAAACCGAGTCACGTTAACATCTAGTTAATTAGTAAATAAATAAAACTAAATCATTGAAATTGGGTAAAAAATCAAACTACGGACTTTAACTGGTTTTAATGATCTCAGGCAACAGAAAACCCTAAGTTCTTTGACCAGAGAGCTTTTTCTTGCGATTGATGATTAGAACCCTTATAAAAACCTTGGTGCATAAATAACTACGTACTGTTTACTTATAACCGCGAAATGCTGGATTATTTTTTCTTTGAAAACACTTGTAAACGATGTTTGTTTCTTTGAAAACTATTGTAAAAGATAGGGGAACCAATGTTTATCATATAATTCAACATTAACTACTATAAATAAATATACATTTTTGTTAAAAACTTCTGAATTATACTACATTTAGCTTAAAAGACATTTTACTTTGTGTTATTTTATATTTCATGTAATACAGCAATTTACTTGGTGGGGATACTTCCGGAATTGAGTGCGCAAAACGATGAGCATATAATTGAACTACATCAGCACATACTATCTCGTATTTTTGGTAACGATTTCAAAATATTACAACATTACCAACTTTCACTTAACTAACACTTCACTCCACACCTGAAAATCAAAATGTCTGTGCGACAGGTTTAAAAAATACGAAAATTTCTTTCTGTCATTGAATTCATTGCATTAAACTCTATTCTTTCAAAAATTTGAGTAAAAAAACTAGTGGTGTGAGATTACATAATGTTACAGTATTACATCATCTACCCTTTTAACTCTATAATACTCGAACCATCACTTCTCCGCTCCAAGCCAAAAGTAAGGGCGAGAAAATCTGACAAATTATATCTTTATTAATTGAAAAGTTTGAATTAAAATGGCTTTATACCATTGAGTTCACCAGCAAGGTACAAATTGTCAAACACCAAGGGCCAAGGCGAGGAAACACAGCTAGCGGGCAGGTGTCAAGTTAATCCAACTCTAAATGCCAAATACATTATTATTATTATTATTTTGTTTATTCTCAAAGTTTTTGGTTTCACATGGATACCACACAGATACAA
>BOPP01000227.1:522258-540065 GCA_017312745.1 Gryllus bimaculatus | reverse complement strand
TAATAATAATAATAATAATAATAATAATAATAATAATAATAATAATAATAATAATAATAATATTACAGATTAACAAAATCAAAGCATAATTAAAAGACAATTTTTTGAGCTTAATATGATAGTGAAATTAAAAAATGCTTCATGATAACATGCTACATGACCTCGTGAATAATTAGTTTGCTATTTTGATGACTGTAGCTGGAATCCCTCCAAACGACCGTTTAAATTGTGGAGCATGGTTCCGTATGCTGGAATAATCAATTGCAACCCTGTAGCAATTAGGGATGCAACATAGATTCGATGTTTTTGTTGAAACATCAATGTTTTAAACATTGCTGATGTATTAGCACCAATGTTTTTTAACATAGATGTTTCGATGCTTTTCCTTTTACCATGATTTGTTTCTGAATGAAAAATTACCATAATCACAATACTGTAAATGTTAAAATAAGGAATAATTAATAGTATCACTCTTAGTTGTGAGTTGGAACCAAAGGAAAGCTGCACTACCTTCATCGATCAGACTCTCTCGTCTGAGATGACCTCCATGTCCTTGTATTTCCTTTTCCTCGGATTCATTTCGCACATTAAGAGAAGAACAACAATAACGCCGTGTGCATAAGTAAGCCTTTAGCCTACTTCTCGTACCCTCATTAAGCGAATTGATAAACACGAAAACTGTCAAAAAAATCTTAATCCACGCGAATTTAATGTTAGAGGTTACTAATCCAGTCTAAAAACATCGATGTAGAAAAATATCCATGGTTTTTTGGTCGATGTATTTTTAACATCGATGTTTTAATTTTGAATATCGATGTTTGCTAACATTATTTTGTTATCGATGTCGCATCACTAGTAGTAGAATCCCTTCCATTGTTACTTAGAACACACTTCCAGGCGAATGCTCCAATAAATCATGCGCAGAACCTACTGTCATTCCGCCATACGATCACAATATTTCTGGTAGTCGATCAATACCGTTATTGCGATTTTCGCCCTTGAGTTTTTGTTACTCACTATCGAGACAATTTAAACAAATCCCAATTCTAACTAATAGTACTAAAACAACCCGTACTTTCTCGCCCGTATTTTTACGCGAAAAGTATTCAAATTTTCGAAAAATTATATATGAATGTGAGCGTATTTCAAAATCTATCTTTGAGGAAGAGATTTCATTAAGGGAAAATCCCTATTTTTAATATTTCAGTTGTAGGAAAACTCCAAAGAATTTTGAACTTTTGCTTGTGTCAAAAAATTAGTGTTATCAATGAACATGAGAACTGCACCATTCTCATAAACGTCCTTTTCCCTATACAATAAAATACTATATTCAGGCTTAAGAAAATACAAAATATACAACTAATTTTGCATCTCCTTGAGGACCCAGTCCTGTGCGCGAGATCTGATAAAACAGAATTTACAATTTTCTCATAAAACAATAACAATTGATATTATTTATTAAGTTTAATGTGAAGAATTCGGATTAGTTCCAATGGGCAACATTCAAACGACCCAATTAACTAAATTGTTCAAGATTCAAAAGTAGAAAACCAGCCTTTCATCGTCTCACTACATCATAGTTTTCAAATCAAATATTTTTATATAATAAATTTACATATGCACATTCTTGTAAATTTAACACGGTCAACCGCCGCTTAAAGGCTTGGAGAGAGATATTTTGGTTATGAAGATCTATATTGCCTCTCCAGTGGATCATGGTCAGCGTGCAAACTTTCTGTCCTGCAATCCCGGGTTCGATTGCCGATTTGGGTATAATTAGAGCTGTAGTTTTCCATCACAATCGTCTTAGTTTCTACAGTTGTACGATAAAAGAAAAGCTCAGGCAACGTATGCTAGAAACGTTGTGTGAATACGCCATGTTCGCCACCCTTACACCCAGTCGTGGGTAATGGGCCCAAGCCGGGGAACAGCGGTAGCTCACAAAAGTCGGGTTAATCCCACCCTAAAGCGCCAAATAATTTGATTGATTAGTGATACTGGGTGCGTTAACTTCAAAGGTGGTTAGTCCCGTAAGTGCAGTGCATTGTTATCCTTGTAATGCGGCGATGCTCTTCTTCTGGTCAATGTTGAGATCCAGCGCCGACCTTCCGAGGTTTTCCCCATTCAGGTATCTCCCAACCAGCCGGGACAAGCTCTAAGCTCCCGTTCGGTCTGCCGGCAAGTGTGGTGGTGCAGTGCATGTTAGTGTTAATGTGTGTGTAAGGGGTAAGGATATGACAAGAAAGAAGTAGCGCGCGATCCACGCCCGTTTGTTCGGGAACTGCTCCGGCATTCGCCCAGTATGGGTCGGAGAAACCACGGAGAAACTATCGATCAGAGCAACCGGCCGCTAGAATTCTCCTCCAGACAGTGACTGAATTCAACCTAGTGTCGAAAATCTTGCCATTGTCGGAACTCGAACCTAGGACCTCCCGGTCAGAGGCACTGCAGTGACATCAGTTGACGCCCTGAGCCACCTCTCCCGATCGCCAAAACATTCTACATGCATGTTTTGTATTGCGGTATGCACTAATGCATCCTATATTCGTTTTCTCGTGGTTGGAGTTATCTGTTAGGAAGTTCCGCAATGACAGGTCGGGATTTCAGCCGACATAACGAGGAAGTGTTTGTCTGCATCCGCAAGCGACGGATAAGACGGTTTCAAAAACGCAGCCTGTGCCGGTAAGCAAACTTATCCAAACTCAATTCAGTTGAATGAATTAATGTTGTTGTTTTTATCATGTTGCGAGGCTCAGGCCATCAGGCCCGCTCTTCCACCTGACCATCAGATTTCGGGTCGCTCCTTTCGCCAACTAGCAGCCAAAGAAGGTCTCATTTGACGCAGGGTTGCCAGATGCTTCGTACAAACAACCGACGTTGGGTGGATGTTAATCCGCCCAATAAGAAAAATTCAACATTACAAGCGGGAAAGTTGATTTTGAACTAAAATAATTACATTGTAATTAATAATATTTATGTGAAAAAGTATACCTTTTGTTGTATCTTAATATTTAAAAAATAGTTATGACTATTTTCATGACTACAGATGGGAGGAATACTTAAAGGGATAAAATAAATTCCCATTTTCCCAAATTCACTCTCTTTGCTTCTCTAAAATATCCAATCTTAAAAATATTACCACAAAACGTATGCTTATTCCCTATGGCTTAACGGAAAATGCTGGCAGCGAAACTGTCCTTTCAAAAAATGACTAAATTAAAATGGCGTGTTCAAAAATTAATACCAAGTACCGCCAATGTGACCACTCATGTGTATCACTCATGTTTCATTGCTCGCTTCTTGGTTGGACGTTTTGGACGTTTTCACATAAAAGTTGGGGTGTTACTAGCGCAGGAAATGCAATATTCCAATATTACGTAGCTGTTTCAAATAACGCGAGAAAGTATGTGTCGTTGTATCACCACTAGTTATTATTAACTTACACGGCACAAATAATAGTTTATCATGAAACTATCCTGCGGAAGTGCCACCCTAAGACAACTACGTAATTGGTTAATGCTTCGGAATTATGAAGAGCTTTTGGGAGGTGAGCAATCGGTTCCTAACAAACTAGTCAAAAACAAATGGAATGTCCATGTAACTGAATTGAAAATAAAATTAATTTCATTATGCGTTCATCTTATAGCTCCCAGTCTTTTATAACACAAAAATAATTGTATTAATAATAAGCCAATACCACCCAGGTGATTCTTGTAAGCCTCTCTTTATTAATCTACGAATTTCACCATTACCATGTCTCTTGATTTACGAATCAGTGTTGTTGTTTTTTTGTCAAAAATGACTTACTTAAGAGCAGGAATATATTTTCAGCAACCGCCGATATCTCTAACACTCAAAATTTACGTACAATACATGTATATTATTTTACAACACTTTGCCAGATGACATTAAACGATTAAATACAACAAGTTTTTCCCAAGTTTTTTTTTCTGCGGCATAACTGTTTCTATACAATTAGAGACTACGCCAAGCATCAAAAGGAGAGTATAATTAACTTTAACAATGATATTCAATGTAGTATTTACTATTTTATCTGCATAATTCTAAACAACCTGTAACAAGTATCTTACCGCAGCATCTGGGTCAATGACCCCGTCGATCTAGTTTTTTGGCCAAATTTCCTGATCCTTTTAGCAAATGCTGAGATGGTCCCTTGTTTTGCTTCTGGACATAAATGTAACTTCATTATCTGCGCAAGTATTCTAGAATTCAGATGGAAATATAGTTATTCAAATTATCGGTGCCCATATTGTCGCGGCAAGAAGTATTGTTCCATCGCGAAGGACATGATGAGGCATACGAGCCCAAATTTAGAGCTGATTTACACTTGAAAACAGATTTTATTACGTCTGAGTGAATGTTGTATCCTTGCAAAAAAACGCTCATTTCCTTCTGAATTTGAAATTCAACAAGTACATGTCTCCTGGTAGGGATCACAGAATTATGAAAACGTATACAGAATTCACTTCTCCCCGTTGCACGTCACACACAGCTTTTAACTGTTTTTGACGTAAAATAAATAAAATTTTAAAGAATCAGAACAATTAAGTGATTTGTTGTCGGCCTGGATAGTCAAATTTCTATGGGTGCCGTTTGCCTGAAGGGTCGTGTGTTCTAATCCCGCCCGGGGAATGGATGTTTACCATTACCGTTGCCTCCAATGTTTCTTACAGTCGGTATATGAACTTAGTAATGAAAAAGCGATCTTAAATACGTAATAGCGTATTTTAATGAAATGTCATTTTTTCCTTTTCACTTTAGAACAATGTCTTTTAGTGCCAGCCTGGATAACTGATCGCCAAGGCTGGAAGGTCGTTGTTGCCTCGACTCCAAGGGTCGCGGGTTCAAATCCCACCTCGGGCATGGGTGTTTGTGTGTGCTTGTGTATTCCTTACGTGTCGTGTTCCCTCCACAGGTTTCCCAATGTAAACAATCAAAGCGATAGCTACACAACGTAGTAGTTAAAAAGCACATTAAAAATGCATTTTAATATAGACATTAATTTTACGTTATGACAAAAGGAAATTAACAAGTTTTATTTGCCTTTTTTGCAGTGTTCGTTGATTTCGACTAATAAGTCATTTATACTTTCTCACTACTGCTTTTGCAGTAACCAGAAAATATTGCAATGCTGCGGGAGAAAACGGCGAATTTTCCACAGGAAAGCTCTTGTAACGAAAAAGTGGATAAATATTTTTCCTGTATATAGTAAACTATGTGAACCTGTTCGATTACATCGCCCAGAAGGAAGTGCTGTAGGTAAGTTAGGACAGAAAATACTGGGTATCCCAGAACATACATTGTTTTATGTTTACCAACATTTTTAAATCCGTTAAATATGCACAGTACAGTTTTCGTGCAGATTTATGCCTGAAAACTTTAGAGCATGTTCAAATTTTTCATGCGGAAAGCCTACAGCATGGTGGAATATAGAATAGGAGGGGGAACTCGTGTGGCACCATCTACAATAAGGTACAAGAGTTAAATCGACCACACTGCACTCTGTGGCCAGAATGGGTACTTCTTGAGCGTTGAAACAGCTGCCTCAGGAGCGCGGTTCTCAATCTATTTGGACATCCAATGTATATTTGAACCTCCGAAATATCACGCATTCAGCTAATTTTGGCCCATTTAAAAAATATAAAATAATTCGGGGGGAGCGAATAGGTTGGCAATTATAAAAATCAAACATTTTATGTATAATATTAATAAAATATATTCTGGAAACAATTTTACATAATATTGTAGGGTAATACAACACAAGTACAGAAGAATAATCCGGTATTACGGACATTACATCATTATATTACTATGAATTGCACTCACATTACATTTTTGAAACCACTCTTTACGTTCACACGTATCCGTGTTAATGCGATTATTATATATCTCCAACTTTTAAGTTACAACACAAAACATACATACTTTTTATATGGTATAATTGGCATAAGTGATTTTATATCAACATCAATGATTTGCATGTTGGATCAGATGTACTTTTGTCTTTAAAACATTTGTTGTCATTACTGTTATAGCTATTATCATACCTAGAAATGTTATGAGTGTTATTACTGCCGATGCCAAAAGTTAAAAATCGAGGCAATCAATGTAACTTCTAATTAACTTCTCCCCATAGCACGTCATACACAGTTTTTATCTTTTTTTGACGTAAATAAAATGAAAATAAAATAAAGGTAAAATAAAGCGGCGTAGCGTAGTGGAGTCGAGATTTTTAATTTGGAGAGGCAGTAATAACACTGTAACATTTCGTGGTATGTTTAGCGTTTTATCGGTCACCATAAAGTTTGCGGCACGATAATCGATATTGTAGGGTATTGCTTGCGAGATTTCTATTTCAACAATACACTCGAATACCGTGGCTCGAGGAAGACGGACGCTGAAAATTCGTCTGTACCTCAAGAAGTTTTGGATGCAGCTGCGGAAGACACGCAAGATTTAATCCCTGAAAAATCTAAAGCACAATACGAGAAGGCATACGAAAAATTTAAAACTTGGCAATTACAAAATCACGTAGCCGTGATTACAGAAGATGTAATGCTTGCGTACTTTGAGAGCTTGGTAAGATAATTTACACTTATTCCTTTTATAAAGACAAACCTCTATGTTACGTTCTTAATTAATGATGAACATACCCAAAAATAATTCGTTCCTTTGATTAGTATTTGTCTTGTAAATTACCATGTGATTTTTTCGTAATAATGTTGACTTGTGATGAATGGGTGGTTGTTTATTTAGGTTACTAATGATGCTAAAACCCATTGCTAAGGATTTTAAATTTCGTAACCTACAGGTAGGTGCAAGTGCACTTAACAAACGTATAGGGTTGCATGTTAACAAAAAATGTTAAAGACGCTTGTGATCGATGAAACTACTAATACACCAAATAATCATAAGTAGATTGTCCCATAATGCAAATATTTGATACTTCTTGTATCCGATCCCAGGGTCTGACATTATTCACACATCTCTATCAATTGAATGATGGAATCAAACTGCAGTCATCACAATTTACTTGTAAAAAAAAAGAAATCTATTAGCATATTTTCCCTTGGTGATAATCCATGTCGAATAGTTTAGAAAATTATCATTTAATCAGTCCTAACATTTACCGAAGTACCACTAAACAAATGCATTTGCAATTCGTACGGATATTATAGCACAACATTTTTTAATATTTTATTAAGTCTGATAAGGGGTGGTTTTTAAATTTGTAATTATTTGAATTCCGTAAGCCTACAAAGCTCATTATTTTGACACCACCATTAAAAATTATTGCAAATTTCCATGAATTTCTTCCACAAGATTGTAGATAGGGAAAGAGATTTATTCATACACACACACACGCAACACACAGCAACATGTCATTTGCACCTTTCGGTTCTTTATCCTCTTTCAGATCTGCAGTTTAGATTGGAAAAGATGAATATCCTCATACAAATATAATTTGTTCGTTTAAAACGCATGTTATTTTTCTAATTCATTACAATTTCATTGAGATCATACAATTGAATAAGTAATAAACAGGCAAAATTTGTACGGTTTTATTCAGTAAGAACTGCAAATGAGTACACATTTTTGTGGAAAGTTACAGACAATTTTTGTATAAAAAGACTTTCATTAAGCTTAGAATACTACAATTGTTTTGCATATTTATTTACGAACCAGTGGTATTCTTCAAAACTGCCTTACTCAAGGGTATTTTCATGCAATTCATTTATTTTCTTCTCTGACTTCTCCAGCTGACCGGATTCTATACTTCAGGTTGCAGAACCGGAGCCATTATGTCACCTGAAATGAAAACATATTAAACAAATCCAATACAGAAACAATACACTCAAATTTTTCAGTCCTAATGTATTACGGATGTTACATTTCTGCGCATTACTTTTATAAAACAATGGCTTGTTACAAAGCTGTTAAGTTGTTAAGTGCTGTAAAGCTGTTAAGTTGTCTGAAACGAACGAAATATCACCATACTAGATGGAAATGAATCAGGTGACGAACTAAACCCATTGCACTTGATAACAATAAACTAATTTGTTGTTTCACGTATGGCTGGCAAATGCAAATTTGTTTATGACTTTTGATAAACTTTAAAATAACACAGGCAGCAATTTGTTCCCCACTCACCTACTGTAACTCTTTATCATAACTCGAAATATTTCACTCATCTTCCCGGTCCAGAGGGTCACGTGACCTAACTTTTCTCTTTATCCTCCCGAACAGCGAAGGCAAATCCTGGATCTCAACATTTCGCTATCGTGATCTGCAACACTTGATTACAAAGCACACCAACAAACATCCCTCGCAAACGAAACGTCACAAACAAACACGTTGCCATGAGCAACACCCTCTCCACAAGGAAGGAATGAAATTCGAGGATGAAATGGACAGTACGACATAAAAGACACGGGTGATTTTTGAGATTGGTCGACATGGTTTTTATTTTACGCCTGTCAACGTCCAGTTGTACATCTTCTTTTTATGTACAAACTTTTTATACATTTTTATCAACTCTTTCAGTATTTTTCATGGTGATTATATCGCTCAGACCGGTTACGTTTGGGTCAGAAGCAACATTGCCCGTGTCTATGCAGAGCCTCTGATCTGGAGGCCCTGATAGGTTTCGAGTCCCATCGGTTACGGATTTTCGTTGATTGATTGTGACTCCGGGCGCGTCAACTGCCAAGGTCGTAGGTCCCGTAAGGGTAGTTTCGACAGGAGGTGGCGGTGATCTTTCATCGCTAAATGGCGAGATCCGGGAGATCCGACCTTCCATCGCCTAGCGGGGATTTCCTCATCCAGGTATCTCTCACCAGTGGGGCACCGCCCCCGCCGGAGCAAGCTCTAAGCTCCCGACCGGTCTCGCCGGAAGAGATGGCTCAGGGCATCAGCTGGTGTCACTGCATTCCCTCTGACCGGGTGGTCCTAGGTTCAAGTCCCGACGGTGGCAAGATTGTCGACACTTGTTTGTGAGCCAGTTAGAATTCAGTCGCTGTCTGGACGGGCATTCTAGCAGCTGACTGCCCTGATTGGTGGTTTCCTGTGGTTTCTTCGATCAACACCAGGCCGGATCAGTAACCTAACAAACGGTCCAGGGGCTGCGCACGATCTTTGTCTCTTCGTCTTTATCTTTGTCTCTGTCCTATACTCTCTCTCACTCTCTCTCTCTCTCTCTCTCTCTCTCTCTCTCCATATCTCTCTCTCTCTCTCTCATGTACTACAAATGCCAGTAGACCAGTCGGGAGCTTAGAATTGGTGCGGGGCACCGCTAGTGGGAAACACCTGGTTGCTGAAAACCCCGGTAGTCGACGGTAGGTCGTCGCCGTATCTCGCCATCCAACAGGGGAAGATCACCGCCCCCTTGAGGGAAAAACATACACTACACTTACGAAAATAGTGCCCTTTAGTAGTTGACGTGCCTGGAATCACTAACAACCAAACAACCCGACAGGTGCCTCGGCATGTATGATAGTGTAGTGCATGTAAGTGTAAGTGAGCGGTGAGGATAGAGCAGGGAAGAGGAAGTAAAGATCGAGCGCCGACCGTGGCCCGTATGGTAGGGTACTGCTCCGGCATTCGCCCGGGAAATTCGTTCTGGCCTTCGGAATTCTAGCGGCGGCTGCTCTGATCGGAAGCTTCTCCGATCATCGCCAGGAGAATGCCGCGCGATCTTTCCTTCCCCTCCCTTTTGCCATGTTCTCACCCGTTACATTCACCGCACATGCCAGGACACCAATCGGGAGCTTTTGTTCCGGCTGGTAGGAGATACCTGCTTAGGGAAAACCCAATTAGCAGACGAGTGATGCGGCACCGGATCCCACCGCCCATTGTGGAAGATCACCGCCACTTCACACGATAAAAAGCATGCACTGCACTTACGGGACCTATGATATCAGCTGTTGACGCGCCCGGAATCATCAATCAACCAATCAATTGAATGACCTTCTTCCAGCCAATCGTTCCTCGCTTTCCTTCACCGATCTCGATCAGTCGACTTGTTCCGGTCAGGGATGCGTTCCGTCAACTGTTTTAGTACCTGCCAAATATCTGAGGCTAGCCCGGAACGCCTACGCCAATTGGTTTCTTCCTCCTCAGTGACAGATCCAGAGGGGCCAAGGAGGCCAAACCCTACTCCCGCTCCCAAAAGGCCTTGTTTTGGTTGTTTCTTTCCTTTCTTTGGCATAATTGGTTTAAATATTTATTTATGTTATAATTATGTAGTTTTTTTAAATTTCATTTTGTATATTTTCGTTATACAAAAACTATATACTATACAAAACTATATTACTTTATACTATACAAAAATAATATACAATGTAACAAATATGTTTATAACTTAACAAATAACTACGATTCCCCCCCTGAATTCATTGGCTGTGTCCGCCCCTGCTCCTTCAAACGCGGATTTACACTAGGGATGCGACATTGATGTCGATGTTTTCAAAACATCGATGTGTTTGTAGAAACGTCGATGTTTTAAACATTAACACCGATGTTTTTTTTACTTCAATGTTTTTACTATGTTTGTTTCCGGATGAAAAATGCCCATGATAACAGTACTGTAAAAGTTAAAATATGAAATAATAACTGATATCCGCGCAAGTATTCTTGTGCCCTCGCTTCGCTAGTTGCGAGAGAAGTGGGGAGGTGGGTTATTTTGACGAAAGGAATTTTGCATCAAACTTGTTTCTTTTTCGATGCAAAATAGTTTCTATTACCCGGGAGCGACCATTCTGGTTATCGTCTAAAACGTTCGTTGCTATAATTTATTCTTAATTCAACTAATGTTGGCAAAGGAGCGGGAGTAGGTATTCTGGAGCTCACGAAAACGTACGCGTATAATAGTAACACTGTTATTCATGTATTGGAACCAAAGGATTTGCAATATCTTCGTCGACCAAAGCCTGTCGCCCTAGCTCCATACTCTTGTATTTCCTCTTTCTTCAAATTCATTTCGCACATTGAGATAAGGTCAACAAAAACGCTGTGGGCGTAGGTTCGGCAGCTTATCATACCCTTACTCGGCAAATTGATAAACACGAGCACTGTCAAATTAAATTTTAAAGCACAGGAATTTAATGTTAGAAATTACTAATCCAGTCTAATAACATCGATGTTGACAAATATCGATGGTTTTTAGTCGATGTATTTTTAACATCGATGTTTGCTATCATCGTTTTGTTATCGATGTCGCATTTCACCCGCAGCCTGGACCACACTTCCATTCTTCACCTGGACCTGATTCCTGGACCACACTTCCACCACGATTCTTCCGTGCCGGTGGCCGTTGCCTCCACGCGTTGGGCTGTGGGGCGGCGGCGGCGGCGGCGGCGGCCGCGCCGGAGGGGAGGGGTCCTTGGAGGGGGAGTGACGTCACGGCCTGCGGCAGGGGGCCGTGAGCGGCAGCACAGGCAGTTGGCCCGCTGCGGAGCTCTCGAGAGCTCGCCCGTCTGCTGCCGTTCAGCTCTGCGATCCGATTCGCGCCGAGCCGCGCCGCGCCGGGGTTGTCTTCCGGAACGTGACAGTGCGAGTGCGTGTGTGTGTGTTTGTTTGTGTGTCCGCGCGCCGTGCAGACCCAAGAGGCGGTGACCAAGCGGCTGTTCCGAGGGAAGCCTTGCCATGAGTTTTGGGCGTGTGGTTCCGGAACAGCGATCAGACGCAGAACGAAGCCGCCAAATCCTGGGCAGCTCTTGAACGAGATTCAGCAACAACAACAACAGCAACGTGAGTCGGATGTTTGCGCTTTGAATGCTGTGGGTAGGAACCGTCTTTCGACTGAATACGTAAGATGTCGAGAAACGAAAGTCGCTTGGGCATTGTTTTCTGTATGTGAGTCAGGTCACCGCGTCCCATAATAAAAAAGGCAGTGTATCTGTTGGCATACGAAATATCTGTTTGCCTTTTCCTTTTGCCGTTTGGCGAGTAAAAACCTTGACACTTTCCTTATCTGAGTCAGGATGTGTGAATTTGTTTAAGAGCTGGAAAACATTGAATTTGCAACAATTAATTCGTTAATTACTGTAGGGTTACAACAATACAAAGAGCGCAGCACTTAGTGTTTTTCTCTGTTCGTTTGTTTTCAGTGTCACGCTTGTTCGTTGTTGCTTGTAAGTTGTTTAAAACAATTTCAGATCATCACATAAATAAGAGATGTAAATCGTATTAGTATTTTTTCATCCTTTTCTCCGTATGATAAACTAGTTTATATCAACGATGAATTTATAAGTTGATAAAGTTATTACAGAAAAATACATTATGAATTTAGTAACAAAGATGGGCAGTTGTAATGATACACAGTCATGGTTTATTTCCTTCTTCTTTCCGGACATATTTCCCATAAACATAGTTGCTGACAGAATATTGCCGACTTCTAAAAACAATGAAGTTTCTTGTTCTATAAAGGTATTTCTTGGGATGGAATAGATTATGTACCGAAAACGATTAATGTCACGCAGTAACCCCATGCTTCATATTTCAGAAAGAAAAGTGTAATTTATCTCGCTGATTAATGCTTCTTAAAACCCTAATCTTGCAGTTTCTGATAGTGATAACTCATACATTGAATGAAATGTACTATTACAAATACCTACTGAACAATGGTATCCGAGTGTTAAAAATAAATTGTCAGGTGCAACAAACTTGATCATTGTGTTGCCATTCAATATTTGGGATATTTTACATTTGTTTGATAGCAAAATTATCTTGGAAAATTATAAATATTATAATCCAGTAATAAAATCAAGTCTTTTATTACTCACACAAAATATTAATTTATTTGATGAATGCATAAAGTGTCTCAACAGCATTAAAAGTATTACATACTGATTGCATGCTATTTTACGATCAATATAATGAAAGACGCATATTTCGGTTCAAGGAGATAAGAATGGCGAAAAAGAAATATCGCGAAGCGATGTAGTAATAGAGAAAGTGAGAAAGATAGAACAATATGATGTCTTTGATGTTCATTGTTTAATATTTTCCATCAGTAAGTCAAATTTAACTAACTAAATAATAATATTGACTTAACTTTTTGAAGGAAACATTTTTAACGTGCACGTGTTTTACAAAACAAACAGAAAACATGTGCAGTATCGTAAAGTGTTAGTTAAAAATTTGGGCAAAGAGTAGAAGTGCTTTGGCCGGTTACTTTAAATTAAAATGTTTGGTGTTCTAGAGACTGATGTAAAATACATTGGTTTTTCTAACAGTGATGAAGAAGCTGCAAAATTACGAAACATGAGAAATATGTGTGTTCGTTTACAAAAGAAGTCCGCTGCATATCGAGAAGTAGAGGTTATGTTCAGCCGGGTCGCTGCCGAATATAGTAAAAAATCACATATGCTAATAAACATATCCGATAACTAAAACTAAAGCAAAATTCGAAGTTCAGTTAAAGCAAAAACAAAGACTAAAACTTCATCTGAATCATTTCCCTTGTAAACATATTCCCTGCCAGCATGTTAACCTGTGTGGCTACAGTGTTAAATTACTACTAAACGGGCCTTCCTTTCCAAATTTGCCATCATTGAAGTATGATTCAACAACTACTAGTACCCAAATAATTTTTGTGCCTTTTGAAATTTTTAAATGCTGATTTCGGCATGTGATGGACGACGGAGTACGTATGTACGTGATAAAGTATTATAACATTTTCGCATATTTTGAAAGGGAGCTTTTCCAACTTTTTCGCATATTTTTTCACAATGCACATTTTGGAAAACTTTCATTTTATTCAAGTTTATTCAAATCACTTTCGCGGATTGTTTACGTGACAGAGATTAATGTGAAAGCGTAAAAGGGAATTCAGATCTTGAAGTAATGCAGTACACATTTCGTTAAATTCATGGTCAGAATTTTAAAACAAATCGAAGTAAATATAAATATAGGAAGCTCATGGTTCTCTTAATCCCCCAGAAGCCATATTTAAAATTCAATATACTTTCAAAAATATGGATTTTACTAATTTTGTGTACTAACGAAAGTAATTTGATGTAACCATTTTTAATGTTATAAATGTGAACTTTAAGTCAACAATAAAAATACATACTAATTAAAATTTTCTGGATGGAACCGCAAAATCTTCAGTTCACTATGAGGAGCAGGTTACCAGTTTGAACGGAATTCCGCTTTTGGTGCTAGAAAATGGCTCTCTCTCGCGGGAAAAAAATGACTTCACGTAATACTGCACAACACGCGGAAATGCATCAAAACATGTGCGTTTTGGGGCTGGTTTTCAGATTACGACGAAATTTTCAAAAAACAACCACAACGACGTTGGCAGTGATTTTGATTTTTTTAGTGTTGTACATTATGTGTGGTTTTTCATTAATCATTTGTTATTTCGTTCAAATTTACTTTGAAAAGTGAGTAATGTTAGTTTGTAGACCTCTAGTGTAGGGTGTGTTCTAGAAGTGATACCCATTTTCGAGCACATCATGATATATAATCATATTAACAGTACTTGGGGTTAATTTGAGAACTCGCCATTTAAAATTAGTTATCTTTTGGAAGTAACTGTTTCACTGCCAGCATTTTCCTTTAAATCAGAGGTAGACAGCTAGGTCGGATTCAGTAGCTGTCTGGAGGAGAATTCTAGTGGCTGGTTGCTCCGATAGGTAGTTTTCAGTTGTTTCTCCGATCAATACCAGGCGAGTGCCGGAGCATTACTAAAACAAACAGTCGCGATCTTTTCTTGCTCTTCTTTATCCCATCCTCGCTCTACTCACACTTTCATGCCGGGAGAACGGTGAGGAGCTTAGAGCTTGTCCCGGCTGGGGCGGTGCCCCGTTGGTGGGAGATCCCTGGTTGGGGAAAACCCAACGACGGTAGGTCGGCGCCGGATCTCGCCATCCAGCGGGGGGAAGACACCGATCACCGCTGCCTCGCGATAATAGCATGCACTTCGTTTACGGGACGAATGGCCGTAGCCGTTGACGCGCTCGAAATCATCAATCAGTCGCCGACGCATGGTATTGGATCACTGTAATATAAGGATTGTTCCCTCTTCCATTTTCTGTGGCCAACTTTCGGAAAACATGGGGATTATATTTAAAAAAATACGTTCTTTCCCTTTTGGCTCTGACGGGGCCGTAGGAGGTTGGCGGGCTGAGCGCAGCTGGCCTCCGCAGCGCGCTGTGTGTGTTTGATGCATTTTGGGGTCGCGTTAATCTGCATTTTGCCAGCTACCGGTGTGCCCAGACCTGGGCTCCGTTTTCGTTTTGCTCTCCACGCCAGCGCCGATGAGAGACATGTGGCAAGAATGACGTGTTCGCTTCGCCATGTGTAACATACGTGGCCTGTCTGAACTTTTCATGTCATACAGATGTATATACTGAGACTATTGTAATGGAAAGCGATAGGGCTATTTTTGCCCAGATCGAGAGTCGAACCCGGAGTCGCAACATCACAAGCGCACTGTCCGGAAGCCACACGAAGGGCCAATGCGCTGTTTCATCCGAGAACTCCACCGTGCGCCCATAACTAGGGGGTGATTGTGATGAAATCTTTTTTTTTTCCTTTTCACTTTAGAACAATACCGTTTAAAAATAGAATTGCCTATAGAAATTCGTTTTATGTTATGTCAATACGAAATGGCTCATTTTTATGTCCCTTTTTTGTTTCATTTTTCGTCGATTTCTACTAATAGTTTTTACTTTTTTGCGTCATTTTTAATGCATTTTTGCCGCTTTCATAGATTTTAATATGATTTGTACGATACTTGCTTCAAACAATATTTACGAGGTGCAAATAATGTTCAACACAGAATTCCTGAGTGGCCTATTAGATTTCTTCACTCATGTATTGTAATGTCAGCCGTTGTGAGTACTATGAAATCTCAGGTTCCTGTGACGCCTATCGGCGCCATGGTCGGTTCGGCTGATTTCGCCATTAATAAAGGCAGAGATTTTCTTTTAAAGAACAGTCCAAAAGTTTGCAAGCTGAGTTCCGTTGAACGAAAGTAAGAAGCCTCGATTACATCAGTCACATACTCAACGGCATGAGTTGTTCATCTGAAGTGGTTTGATAAAATTTTGTACGTCACTTTTCTTTGTTTTATAGCATTTTTAAAGCATTTTAAAAACATTTTATTTATCATTTTTGACAATGTTTTAGGTCATCAAAATCTTCCCTCTACTCATCACTATAGGAACGGATCTACATATAATTATAGTAAATATTTTTAAAGGAACAAGGCAGCTGCGTTCAATTTTTTTTTAAAATTACATGACATTCTGAATGAATTAGAAACATTTTTATTTTACATACTCTGGTATTACTACATATTATTAATTTACTTAATATTGCAAATTTTATACAAATTTATCTAAAACAATACATTGCATTATATTTTAATATATTTTCACGTCCGAACGGTACATTACAGATGCGCGTTTGCATTATATGTGACGGAGTCGTCTTTCTTACAAGACAATGTAATGGTAGCGCACTTCTGTGACTTCTATATTTTTGTCATGAATTGTCAACCCCCCCCCCACTCCTCTGCTTTTTGGAAACTGCATACTCGGGGATCGAGAATAAGTGGAAGCTTGTGAAGTAGAAGTAATTTCAACTTCGAGCTTGCTCATGTTTCAAATCGCACTTTTGTAACTCGATCGAAAACTAACCAATTTCTTTACTAAATATTGTCTTTTTGTTCCATTGTTTTTTGAGGAGGATTTCTTCCCTTTACCCCCCTCCACCGGGATTAATTACTGTCTGCAGGGTTCTACTACTCACTTAAGCACCGGCTCATTGTATATACCGAAATGTATGTATGTATGTATCGAATAAAACGCATATTTTAAATGTATGAGTGGTGAATATTAGTGTAGAATTACGTCTGTCGCGGTCGAAGGTTCTTTCAACAGCTCCGAATCCTTGTTATGATCTGTGCTCGGAAAAAGCTTGTGTAGGGCAATTTTAAACACTAAATTGTTTTTTTAAATCGTAGATATTTTGGAAAGAATAAGTACATATTCTTTGTTCTACAACGTACAGTTCAAAATCACCCGAACCCACCAAAAATGTGCATGAGTGAAAGGGAATGGTGGGTATTTATTAGGAGAAAATGAGTATTTATCTTTCATTGAAATGATGAAAATGATGTATTTTGAAAAAAAAATTGTTTTTCTAGAATGTTAAAATTGATTAATTTCACAAAAATGTGAGACCGATCAAAAAGACCCGTCGTTTAGTTTACGTCTCGGCGTTTCACGTTCTAGATCAAGGGATATATTTGTACATATTTTGCTTTTTGTTATTACAATAAATTCCGTTCCGACCCAAAAGCTTGGCGGCGGCGATGATGTGAGCGATATCGGATAGTTATACCCTTGTTTGCGGATACAAACCTCATCGAATCCGTGGATTTTTAGGGCGACAAAATTATTCGTACGCCTTCTTGCCGAGGGGAAGTAAAGCCGGCCGTCCCATGTTAGTAGATTTACTGCATGCAAAATATTCTTGAGCATAAATGAAGCCTCTGAGCTAAATTGAAATCGTCTGTTTCGTCGCCAAAGAAATAACTGCTTTCTCTGCTAGTGGGTGAAAGGTGCGTAGCGAAATCAGACGGAAGAGCAGGCCTCATGGCGTAAGTTCGCCACGTAAAATAGGGCGTTAATTCAATTCAATTGAAGAGTGCACAGTGCGGTCGTGCCGACCCCTTGAGAGCCGTGCGCCTGAAGGGGGAAGGTTCGGACGACGTCGCGATCTGGGCCCGGGGGGGGGCGCACGTGGCCCTTCGGTGCCCTCTCGCTCCG
>BOPP01000227.1:494147-513052 GCA_017312745.1 Gryllus bimaculatus | reverse complement strand
CCCCCAGGGGGGGGAGGTGTAGCCAGCGCCCTCGCCGCGCTGCCTTGCGCACGATCCAGACAGGTTGTTATGGAATGCAAGCGGTGCTTTCCTCAGATGTAAAGACTCTTGTGGGCTGATATGCGGTGTGTGTGATCCGATTCAGGCCAATTCGATCAAAACTTCAGTTAAGAGTTCGACTTCTACGACCTCTTTTGATGGAACGTACACTCCCTTTGGAAATTCGCTTGGCACTCCACAAACGTGTTGCCGACCTGTAGCCACCTTCGCCGCGGCGACTTGATGAACCACGAGAAAGAAGTACAAGGCTACACTAAAGTTAGAGTTCTGCGGCTCGTAGCGCGCCCTCCGTTTCCGAATCGAATGAAAGCACTGAGAAAGGAACTCGATATTGAATCCTTCTCTCAATGCTTGAGACGGCTATCCTTTAACGAAGCCTATCAAGCCTTTCAATCAAGCGAAGTACCGACCACGCTCAAACAACTGGCTCGACATGTAACACTCTAGCAATAGGATCCAAGACAAGCTCTCCCCTCGGATATATTGAGGTCATATCGCAACACACACTATAAATGACAAAGTCACCAAGTTGACTAAATTCAAACGCCGAACTGACAAATGACAAAGGTCCGACGCGAACTTACACCAACCACCTACACGAAGCAGTAAAAGCAGTTCTGCGTGCGAACTGCAAAATACTATACTCGAAAAAAAAGAAAAAAAGAGTCGGATTCGTTCACCCGCGCGGAACAGAAAACAAACAGAACGAATCTTGAGAGGATTTAAGCGTATATATGCAGACAACACAAAGAACATACTCATACGAAATGAAGAGTTTTAGAAATAAATTGCAGTAAATAGAATGGTTCCAAGGAAGGAGGGGAGGGAACTGGTGAAAAATAAGAGAGGAAAATGAAACCCAGTGAGAAGATGAAGCTGGAGAAGGGAGAAAGAGAAACTTAAAAGGAAATGTTAAAGTTGTCTCGTGTTCCCTAGATGATTGTAACGAAGAAGGAAGATACTTGCTTAGCTGGCTTAGGGCATCAACTGATGTCACTGCAGTGCCTCTGACCGGGAGGTCCTTGGGTTCCACTCCCCACCACGGTGGCAGCATTTTCCGCCCTTAGAAAATCTTTCCGATTCGATTCCGATTCCGTTCCGATTCTACCGATTCGATTCCGGAATCTATTATTTTCTTTCGATTCCTTTGGAATCGGTATTCGATTCTTTTGCATTCGATTCTTGATGGAATCGGTTCCAAGAGACCGGAATCGAAATATTTTTTTTAATATGCATATTACAGCGCTTTTGTTGTATTTTTCGGTTTTGTGTCGTTTGCCTTTATTATTTATGTAGTTATTACTTAATTATTAATTTTATAGACGCCCATGTCATGTTTGAATTCCAACTATGCCTCCTACTTCCGCTTCGTTCAAACCAAACCTCATGGTTCAAAATACATTTTCAGCATCTCAATTTTAAAAAAACCTGTGTGAATCGCGTTGTGTGAAGTTGTTTCTTGGAATGTGTTACATTTGCGTTTTATTAATACATTCTATTTCAATTTTATTTCATCTATAATATTTTTCGGTCACGTTTATTATTATTATTATTATTATTATTATTATTATTATTAAAATTTAATTAACGCCTGGTTATCTTTTATTAAATGGTAATTTCTCGATTCCGGTATCGATACCTTCGTTGACCGGTTTTCTCATAGCATTCGATTCCTTAGGGAATCGATTCTTTCCTTTCGATTCAATTATAGAGTCGACGCCAACTTTTCGATTCTGGGATCGATTCCAGAACCGATTGTTTTAGAGGAATCAAACGTGCCTATCGACACTAGGTAGTCAGTGACATCAGCGAGCGGCTTGAGCCGGTGAGACGTTCGCCATGTGGCCCGTGGCCGGCAGAGCGCGTCCGCAACAAGGCTCGTCCATCCAGAGGCGACGTCGCCGAGCGCGGCAGCCAGTGCGACTCTTGCGATGCGCTGTTGCCGCACTTTACTACGCACATGGCACCACCCACATCACACATAAATTGAATCTCGAAACGTCAGCACTTACTGACAGGCGTCTCATCGACAGTCTTGATATAATGCCTACTTACTAGGGGCGCAGGTTGATGACCTAAAACATCGTCAAAAGTAATCAATAAAATGCTCTTAAAAGTTTTTAAAATGCCCTGAAATCGAAGAAAAATATTTTTTTAATAGAAACAAAACAACTGAAGCTTTTTGATATGTGTTACAGAAGCAATTCAGTTTTTTTTTCTATTCGTTCAAGTGCACTCAGCTTGCAAACTTGTGGTTTGACTGTTCTTTACCAGGAAATCGGTCCAACCGACGTCTCCAACAGGCGTCACAACCTTAGATTACACACAACGGTTGGCATTACAATTTCTGAGTCGCGAAATCGAAGTGGTACTCAGGAATTCTGTGCAGAATACTTGTTGCGTATCCTAAATATTATTTGAAGCTAGTACCATTAAGATGATATTAAAAACATTGAAATCTTCGAAAAATGCATAAAAAATAATGAAAAAAATTAAAAATGACTCGAAATCGACGAAAAATGCAATAAAAGACATTTAAAAATGGGTCTTTCTTTTTGTCATAACATAAAGTTAATTTCTATACTAAACGGCATTGTTCTAAAGTGGTAAGGGAAAAATTACATTTCATTAAAATCCGCCCCCTATTCGTAATTTCGCCACAAAGCTCATCGCCTCGGCGACTTCGCGCGAATCAGAGGAGCGGCAACGCTGGACCCTAACTGTGAGAAAGCGAGCGAATCCTCGCGCGGCGATTGCTTCAGAGCAGGTCACGTGGCGTTCCGCAGCACGTGGCGCGGCAACTGTCACAGTCGCTTGGGTAGTCTAGGGTCGGACAACGGCGGGGGCGGGTCTCGCCGGCGAATCGAGGTGTGCACACACTCGGATTTGGCAATCGAGGGCGGTGGCGTAGCGTTGGGGCGCACAATGCGGGCGGGCCGAGATAAAAGAGGGCCTAGTTTTTCTCTGAAAGGTTTGCGATTGGAAGAAATATTAATTTCTTGATACTTTCTCTGATACTTTGCAATAGTTGGTACAATAAAATATTAAAAACACCATCTCCCAGAACGAGTTTTACCTCTTCGATGTAACCCTAAATTCTAAATCAATAAAGGTAAGCAATTCATTAAGATTATATAACAGTCTTAATTTTATAAAATTAAATAATAATATAATGTAATAATAACTCAGAAACAAAAATGACTATTTTCAAATATTGCTTACTCCCTACGTCACATACAGTTTTTACTGTTTTTTTTGACTGAATAAATCTAAAGCCCAAGATGTCCTCAGTGGATGGGACTCGTGCATCTATTGGCATGGACGAAAGAAAGTTATTAAAGAACCGTTCCCACATTCGATCCGGATTCGAAAAGACATCGGTCGCTCGCTCTCACGACGTATCCACGCGGCCGTCGCCAGACCACCTGAACCTGCGTTCACAAGCAGTGAAAACTCCTACAACTGGCCACAACTAATTCCCTGCAGCAACGAAAACGATGGACAAAATCACATAAAATGTTTGTCCCAAAAGTAGCTCACACACTGCTCAAGAACAACAAATAAAATACTCTTGTTTTAACACGACTATAAATATTTTAATTGATTGATTGTTAGAGATTCCGAGTGGGGCAACGGATAAGGAAGTTGGTACCGTAAGTGTAGTGCATGTCCTTGGGGAGTGGCAGTGAACCCCGTCGGATGGCGGGACCTGTCGCGAGCCCGCGGAGTTTTCCTTCACTATGTATCTCCACCAGCGGGGCACCACCCCAGTCGGGACGAGCTCTAAGCTCCCGACCGGTCTCCCGGCATGTGTAGTTGTGTTGTGCATGTAAGTGAAAGCGTGTGTAATGGGTGAGGATAGGGCAAGGAAGTGGAAGGAAAGATCGCTCGCGGTCCGGAAAAAAAGATGTAAAAATTAATCAAAACGAATTCAGACAAAAATTCGAGCTGATTGGAATGTTACTGCTGTAATCAAGGCTCCGTCCTTTAGGCCAAGTGCACTCAGCTTCAAACTTTAGGTTTGAACCATTTTTTACCAGGAAATCTCTATTTTTAGTTAACCCGTAATCGGCCGAACTGACAATGGCGCTGATATACGTCACAGGAAATTTAGATTACATACATTGGCTGACATTACTCTTTCTGAGCGAAGAAATCGAATAAGTGCTTGGGAATTCTGTGACGTACAATTGTAGCATCTCTTAAATTTTATTTGAAGCAATTACCATTAAAATGATATGAAAATAGATTAAATCCGCAAAAACGCTTTAAAAATGGGGAGAAAAAGTAAAAAATGACTTATCAGTCGAAATCGATGAACATTTTTAAAAATGTCATATAAAAATGGGTCATTTCCTTTCTCATATCGTAAAATTAGTGTCTGCACTGTAAGGCATTGCTCTGAAGTGAAAAAAGTGAAAAAAAAGACATTTCATTAAAATGCATTCTCTAGCAATAAGAATAATTATGTTTGTTAGATATCTTATTACAATTAAGCACTGGAGAATTCAAATGAGATCATTAGAAAGAATTTAATAACCGATCGAGTAAAGTTATAAGATGTACAAAAATCGTACACCTTTTAGCCACTATGACGTATCACTTTTGTGTAAATTTGACTATTCATCCAGCAAAAGGTAACAGACGGAAATTGATATAGTTAATAGGAGGTAAAGGATTGCACTTGTGACCTAGTAATATTTATTACTAAATTGCTTTTAGTAGTGGGCCATTGAGAATTATAACTACTGTATTCTAAATGACTCTTATTTCGAAACTGATTTGAACTTCTGAAATTTTGGCTTTGAATAGTCTAAGAGGAGAAAAATCTTTAAAATACGCGCAAAATCTAACCCACGATCAACGTTCTGTGGTGATGCAGCAGTATCCCAAAGTATCGCATATATGGGTGATAGTGGTTTCTCATATTGGCCCAACAGCGGAAGAAAATGATATTCTACTTGTTATTCTTACACACACACACACACACGTAAATACATACATACATATGTAGTACATACATACATACAAACATACATAATATAGAAAGATATACCCTTTGGCCTAAGCCCACAACATACTGCGCAACACATCACACACACAAAATAAGACATCGACCACATTTTCACGCACTACAGTTCATACACAGACACACACACACACGCTCACACAGCGTGCACACTCTCTCCATATCACCCACAGCCATTCTCTTCGCCCGCGCTCACACACACACACACACACACACACACACACACATTGGAACACTCACATCATACACACAAAATTAGGCATCAAACACATTTTTTCTCTCGCACACACACACATCAGAGACATTCACGCAGGACACATCATATACATTTATATACATTCAACACATCAAAAGCGTTCAGTCACAACCAACATACTATTTACTCAGTCACATGGAATATTCACACTCACACACACAAGTTGCACACTCTCTCCACGTCACAAACAGGCATACAATTCTTCTTGGCGCGCGCACACTCACACAATGCACGTGCCATGCCGAGAACCCGCTTGGGAGAACCGCTGGGCCATGTGCGACGGGTCGCGGAGGGAAACTCGTATAATGTCGCACCCACCGGCCGCTCCCACCAACACAATGCACTCGCCGAGGCACAATGGCCGCGGCCCCCAACCCCTCGGAACGACGCAAACACTTCGTCGGCGCACAGGACGGGGCACCACTCGCCCCAGAACCCCCACTTCTTTTTTTTAATTCAAAATACCTTCGGGCTGGGTAGCAGTGGTCGGTTGGTCATTCTGCGCCCAACAGTTTCATCTACGACTGCGGCACACGTCTTCAGTGGCTACCGGTACACGCAGTGTCCTTTCTGAAGCCCGTTTTACACGATCATTTTTCCATCATATACAGACCAGTGTGGATGTAATTTGTATGGAAAAAATGACGCATGCTTAATTTTTCGGTGCAGATTTCATCCAGTTTGACTAACGCGCTCCTGGCGGCACTTTTCAAGACTTTCTGTGGTTTCTTGTGCGTTTTATTTATTTATTTATTTATTTATTTATTTATTTATTTATTTATTTATTTATTTATTTATTTAAAAATTTATTTAATTTTTTATTTATTTATATATATATTTTTTTTTGCGTCAAAAACGGCTAAAAACTGTGTGACGTGATTTGGGGAGAAGTTATTTTGCAGTTACGTTGCGTGTGGAGCGATTTGTTCATTTTGTAGTTTCAAGAGCGTTCTGATGTCTTTACTTGTAATGTGAAGTGAGTATGTTGTGAGAAATAAATTATCTACTGTATTGTAATATCGTCGCATCCGTAATCAGTCCTAATATAACCTAACTTAATTTGTTAACGCAGATACGATGTTCATATGGTTGAACTTCAGCGCTATTTGCGGCGTCCAGAGGAAGTATTTTCTTCACGATTACAAACCAAAATCGAAATGATCGTGTAAAACGATGGAATCAGTCTCATCCAGTTTCAGCACCGAAACATATTGCGTAGAAACGAACGCTCTCTTTCCAACCACTTTCTGTACCGAAACATAATAAAAAAGGATGAAAAATGACCGTGTAAAATAGGCTTGACAGCTAACTGGTGACTGGTTTAACATTTCCTCTTTGTTTACGGCGCCGGGGCTACTGGTGATTGTCGGCTGTTGACCCTGGAACAGTTTATGCTTCACCCGACGAAGTTTTGTCCAAGCTGAAAAGTCTGCACTGGCCGAACACGCTTTTTCCGATGGTGAGGATGACATCAGTTTTGAAGATGTTGATCTTGTATCCCGTATGGAACACTACCAAGTTCGTCTACACCGTGAGACCATCTGTACCGAGCTGGAAACGTACCTGCAAGCCTTGGCAACGCGAAAGCACGGTTGCGTATTGTCTTTCAGTAGACGCGGGGGCTTCAGTGTCAGGTTGTGTTAAAAATTTTAAGGGGAAAGTAAGATGATACCACTGAAGATTTTTAAAATGTTTTTCGTTGATTCTGACGGACTAGTTCGCGCACGAGAAATTTCGTCCTATGTTTGTGTATGGCCTCTGATCCCTTTTAAGAACTGAACTGTCTGTACATGATATAGTATTCTCAGTAACTTCCTATTCTCTCTTCCCGTCTGGCGATTACACAAGTTCGAACAACGAAATCTAGTGACTAGGGTACGGATTTTAATGATGTCTCATTTTTTTCTTTTCACTTTAGAACAATGCTGGGTAGTATAGATATTCATTTTATATTCTGACAAAACGAAATGATCCATTATATACGTCTTTTTTTGCATTTTTCATCGATTACGACTAAGACGTTATTTTTTTACGTTTTTACGTCTTTTTTAATAATTTTTCCCTCTTTTTCAAGAGCAGTTCAAACACTAACTTTGCAAGCTGAGTTCATTTGAACAGAAGAAAGAAGCCTCGATTACATCAGTAACACATCCAACAGATTGAGTTGTACATCTGAAGTGTGTTTGACTAAATTTTGTATGTAATTTTTCTTCGTTTTAAAATAATTTTAAAGCAATTTAAAAACATTTTTGGCAGTGTTTTAGGTCATCAAAATCCGCCCCCTAATTATGACATTTCAAGTTTCACACGGGAGTCCACGATAGCGTTTCTTGGAAACAGCGTCTCGAGTAAAATAAATTCATAGTAGTCCTGCCTGATGGTCACGTGCAATCAAGGTTACAAACAAAAGAAAGTTTCCTTGTACCAAAGAGTCAATGTAAATTTTAGATATATAATAATAATAATAATAATGTGAATCATTTTAATCATTAATTTCTTTGCAATAATTACTTTCAAAAGGCGATTTTTCAACGTTTCCTATGTTTTTACTCCTACTTTAGACAAAATGTTTTGTTATTTACATCGGTAAACACGCGCTTAACTCCTTAGCAACTAACCATCTAGACAACGCTTTAAGAGCGCGTCCATAGCAACGGCCGTTAAAATAATTGCGAGTCGATGAAAAATATTTCAGCGGACTCTCGGGTTTAGATTTTACCAGGGCTCATACATTTTTGATAAATACGTGCCGTTTTGTTCCCTTTCCCAATTTGTCCCCTTGTCCCCTTTAGCCCCCGTGTCCTATTTTGTCCCCCTTGTCCCTTTCCCCTTGATTTGTCTTGTCTCATTTTGCCCCTTTGTCCCATTTGTACCATTTCTCCCGTTTTGCCCCCTTGTTTCAGTTGGCTCCTTGTCCTATTTGTCTCATCCTGTCATTTAATTTTTCCCCCTTTCTCTATTTTATAGCTTTCTCCGCCCTTTCTAATTTGTCCATTTTGTGTCCATGCTTCGTTTCCTTTCCCCGCTTTATTCCCTTTGTCCTTCTGCGCACTGCGATTGTTATTTAAAAACGGTACCAAGATCCTGTACCTGCAACCCCTGCTACATAACATTGAGTGTGTTGACAATTCTTAACTCATGAGAGTTTTACGTATTTATTTTGAATAACCAGAATAGCTAGATATAACAAAAATACATTGTATGTAACACGTCCTCTATTAGTATTTAAGAACTAATTTAGAAGATTGTTATATAAGTAACTATTGCATGTCTATTTTTGGTAAAATGACTGCACTTCCGGGCGTTTGTCACATCTAGGGAGGATTTCGATGACCTACAACATTGCCCAAAACAATCATTAAAATGCTTTAAAAATGCTCTAAAAACAAAGAAAAATGACGTAAAATATTTGATGAAATCTTCAGATGAACAACTCAAGCTGTTGCATATGCTACTGATGTAATCGATGCTTCTTCCTGTCGTTCAAGTGAAATCAGCTCGCAAACTATGGGTTTGGACTGTTCTTTAAAATAAAATATCTGTATTTATCGGGAAATCGACAGAACTGTCAATGGCGCAGATAGGCGTCACAGGAACCCTAGGTTACATAGTACTCACAACGACTGCCATTACAATTATTAGCAAAGAAATCGAATATGATTTTGAGGAATTCTGTGGGGAACATGTGTTTCACCTCAAAATATTGTTAGAAACAAGCACCATTCAAATTATATTAAAATAGATGAAATCGATGAAAAATGCAGTAAAGATTAGTAAAAAGGTATAAAATGAATTATTAGTCGCAATCGACGAAAAATACAAAGAAAAAAAGGAGCCCCATAAAAATGGGTAATTTCGTTTCTTCATAATATAAAATTAATTTCTGTACTAAACGGCTTCTTGTTCTAAAGTGGAAAAAAAATGACATTTCATTAAGATACGCATCCCTACCGGGCAGAAGTGATTTCAGCCGATCGTTTTGGAAGGGGCCATCATAGAATTTTGTTAAATATATACATATTTGTTATTATATTGTATGTTATTTATATACTGTAGAAGTGATACTAGCCAATAATATTTAAATAATTACATGATTCGAATTAATTAATACTTGAATAAATTTTGTTAAATAATTGAAGGAAAACGAAATATATTGGCCTTTTTTGGAGGGAGGTGCCATGGTCCCCATGCCCCCCCCCCCTCTGGATCCAACAGTGCTACCGGGGAGGGCAGGGCCGGGCCGGGCGCTGCACCTGTGTCGGGCTGACCGCCCGCCCGCCCGCCAGGCTGCCGGCCGCGCATGCGTCGTGGTGGCGGCGGCGGCGGCGGCGGCGAGTGCGTGCGGGCCCCCGGGCGGCTTCCGGCGCCCAACCGCCGCGCCCCCCCTCGCTTCCGGTGCCCCCGCCCCGCGCCCCCGCGCCGCGCCCCGCCGCCGCCGCCGCCAAGGTCGCCCCTGCCGCCGCCGCCGCCTCCCGAGAGAAGAGAGGCGAAGCGAAGCACAGCGCCTCCTGGCGGCCGCTGCGCTGCGCTGCTCCGCGCCTTTCCCCTCTCCTCCCTCCTCGGCCACCAAATTGGCCAGCCGTGGGCAGAGGGATGCGACATCGATGTCGGCGTTTTCAAAACATTCATTTTAAGTATTAACATCGATACTTTGTGATCGATTTTTTTTCTCCTTTTCCGATGTTTTGTTCCCGAATGAAAAATTCCCAAGAACACAATACCGGAAAACTTTAAATATGAAATAATAACGAGTAGTGACACTGTTATTCACGTGATGGAACCGAAATAACTCTGTTTGCACTGCATTTATCGACCAAACTGTCTCGCCCGAGATAACCTCCATGCCCTTGTATTTCCTCTTTCTTCCTATTCATTTTGCACTTTGAGATATATTGTCAGTAAATGCGCTGAGGGCCTTTCTTCTCGTACCTTTATTCGGCGATTTGCTGAACACGAACACAGTGAAATTAAATTTTAATGTACCCGTATTTAATATTTGAGACTGCTAAGCCAGTCCAAAATCTTAGGAGTTGAGAATCTTCAATGGTTTCTGGTCGATGCAATTTTAACATCGGTGTTTTAATTTTGAAGAGTGCCAACTTTTTTCTTTTCACTTTAGAACAATGCCATTGAGTCAGCTAGGCATAGGCAGACCGAGCGATCGCCCGAGCCCTGCAAGTCAAAGGGCCCGATGATGGGACTGGTGGGGAAAATTAATTTAAAAAAATTGAAAAATAAATTAGAACTTAACCAATAAAATCGTTATCGTCATTTTATTCGTCATGGTACAGTAGTCCAACATTTCAAAAGATTTTCGATCAATTTTTTATCTTAAATAGTTAATTGTTGTCATTACTTGTAAGGCAGAACTCTATGACATGAATCAAACGATGAACATTAAAATAGCTTTTACTGTAATTCATATTTATTATTTCATGTATTTAACAAGTGATTTTATTAAACACTAACTAAACACATTTTTTTGCGTTTTAATGTCACTGTCGAAATTGTATATATCGATTACTAAATACTTTTACTTAAAAATATTATTTAAAATATAATTCCGAACGCATTTTCTACCTTAAACATAATTTTTCAAATAACTCATATACTTTCTTGATACTACTTTCACATTTTGAATGGGTAGGGTAGGGGGGGGGGCTACATTTAAGCATTGCTTCGTGCCCAAAATTGTTTAGCTCCAGCACTGCATTTAGTATAGACGTTATCTTGATGTTATGACCACGACTCGGATTTTGATGACTTGTCTTTTCATTGATGCACTCCTGAAGGATCTAACTTGTAAATGTGTGTTTAACACGACATATACAGGTGATAGAAATGTATGGTTATTGGGCCCTTGTTTGCTAATTTTCCAATTGCCAAGTTAGGTCATTTTTCTGTTTGTTTCCTTTTCGTTGTTTAGTAAGTGCTTCAAGACTCACTAAAACAGTTTTTATTATATCATAAGTTCATGTCGAAATTCACAACTGCAATGAACTCTGTTTTTCGAAGTCTCAAAATTACACGGATCCTCCGTAATATCCTGGACCTTTCAAAACTGTCGGTTGGAAGATCGGGGCTAACGATTACTTCTAAAATAAAACTTCTAAAAAATGGATATTCAATATAATTTTACATCAATAATTTTTTATTATTGTAAAATGCAATAAATATTTAAACATGTTCATACTAATACTCTTATTTTTAAATCATTTGTTAGGCCATTTTCAAAGAATTTTAAGGCCATCAGAATCCAAGCCCAGGTTATGACAAAAGGAAATGTTCCATTTTCTTTTTTTTTTTTCATTAATCGTCGATTTCGACCAATTATTTTTACATTTTTGCTACCACTTACACAGTTGAGAGAAAGTTCAGTAATGCTGCTTGAAAGAACGGTGATTTTTTGGAGGAAAGACTCTTATTACAAGACACTGATAAATAAAAAGTTGGTAATCCAGATGTTAAACTTTGAAAAATATAAGCGTTAAGTGCACATGAAGTCCCTGCAACATTCTCATTTTTTTAAATTGCTTCCAGTTTTTTCATTACATTTTTCTCTCGAAAAGAGGACAGTGCATTTATAAATATGGTATTGTTTCAATTTTCATTAAAACCCCGAATCTTTTGAAAATTGCTGAAATTCATGTATTTTTCGAACCTGTCATACACGTCCAATATTAGTGCTGGATATTTCTTTCTCGTTGCAATATTGATCTCCAATTTTGAATTTTTAAATACTACGGACAATTTTATAAAAATGTGAGTGTTTGTTGAGTAATTTTGACAGAAATCGTAACATTTTCACTAAAACATTTAAACAAGAGTTTTAAATAAATGCTCCATGACCTAACGTAGTCATAGCTCAGATGAATGGAACATGAACTAAACGTATAAATACTGTTGGTAGTATCTAAGTAGTACTTTAAATGTATTGGCATCCTTCTCTGGCGACAGGGAAGAACGCGAGAAGGGAAATATATATTCAGTCTACTTTCAGGTAGAGTGAAGAGTTGGCTCCGTCAGCACGTATAGTTTCCATTACAAGATGTAAATTGTACATTCCATTACACTAAGAGAAGGAGTAGTTTCGGTGAGCAGCGCGTCCCAAAGACGTTTGTTACTGAGATGGGCTCCATCCCATTTACCTCGGATCATCGCGAGTCTATTCTACATTGACAGGTCTACTCGTTTTTAAGTCTATGTTTTTAACTGAGGTAAGCTCTTCTACATTTAGGGGTATGTAAAATGCGTGTCTTTATGATCTTCAACAAGAAACGTCTTGTTGAATCTTGAAAAATATTCAACAAAAAACTGAAGGGGCTCTGTGAATGAATGGAAACCAGAACGGTATAAGTGACAGTTAAAAAATTCTGAGAAAAACGTGTTTATATTAGGCTACATTTCAGTGCCAATGAATGAACAATTAAAATGCCGTGGTTTTGTTTGATTACACAAAGTACCAAGACTTCACAGTGATATTGAATTAAATAAGCAGTTTTCTCAAAGTTTATAAAATGTTACTTGTACTGTTCTGGGTTTTTACCTACTCATTTATGTAACAGATGTTAATTACAGAAATATTTGTAAAGATATATATCGCTTGCGATACAAATATAAAATTATAAAAGATCTAATAATCGTCAATTTTATACAGTGATATTGGTATTTTGGAGGTCATATCATTACATGATATATCAGTTTTTGTCCTTTTTTCATTGTTTCACCTTATCAAGTAATGTTTTCAATTCTATTTAGATTTAATATGTAAACAAAGCAATACATACAATTTTAGGATTTCATAAAAAGTTTTACAAAATCTATAAATCAAACGCTTTTTTGAATTTGTATTCATCGTTCTGTGTATTATTACCTTGTGTCCTCCCTGTGTGGTTTCCTCAGATTTTCTGGTGGCTAGTTAAAAACTCGCGGTGGGCTACCACGCTCCAAGAAGATGCCTAGTCCTAGTTTACCTCAAAGTCAGCGTTGTCACTGTCTCTGCAACGACTCTGGAAAGCCTTCGGGTTCCAGACCCAACAATATGCGTTTTTCCACCCTGTGATTCGATAACATAGGTAGGACGAATTCAGCCGCTAGTTGTAGTAATTCTCCTCTCGTCGGTAGTTTTCCGTGTTTTCTCAGACTAAAGCAAGGTGAGTGTTGGGCAGCTGCTTAACATATTGGGCACAGAACGCGCGCGATCGTTCCTTCCTCTTCCTTGTGTTATCCTCCCTCTTACACTTCCATGAACTACACTACCACACGTGCCGGGAGACCGGTCGGGAGCTTGGAGATTGTGCCCGCTGAGACAGTTCCTGCTGACGGTAGATACCAGGTTGGGTTGATTCATTGATTGATTGTAATTCCGGGCGCGTTAACTACTAACATTAGTCCCGTAAGTGTAGTGCATATATTTTGCTCGGGAGGTGATGGTTGTCTTCACCCGCTGGATGGCGAGATCCCGCGTCAACCTTCCGTCGGCTAGCTTGGTTTTCCCACAACCAGGTATCTCCCACCAGCGGATTACCACCCCAGTCGGGACAAGCTCTAAGCTCCCGACCTGAGTGAGAGCGTAGTGTATGTTAGTGTAAGTGTGTGTGTAAGTGGTGAGGATAAGACAAAGAATATGAAGAAAAGATCGCGCGTGGTCCGTGGCCCGTTTGTTAGGGTACTGCTCCGGCATTCGCCTGGTGTTGATCGGAGAAGCCACGGAAAATCCAAGTTGGGGAAAATTCCCTTAAGCCGACGAGTAGATCGGCACCGAAGTCGCCATCCAGCGGGGGAAGACAACGGCCTCCTCGCCTCAAACAAACATTCAGTCCACTTCCGGGGCTAATGACATATCAGTTGTTATGCCCGGAAAGCCTCAATTCTCGCCGTCGTAAGAAGCCTGAATCGAGGCGGGGGGAGGGCCACGCGCAGGCAGCGAGAGGCGAGGAGCGAAATCGGATTGGCTGTCGGAAGGGCTGCGTGGAGAGGCGTGTGGTGCGGGAACAAAAGACGTGCGGTTGTTTGCGGCCGGTGGCGCAAAAAGGGTAGGGCAGGAGGCGTTGGACTGTATCGGCTGCGGGCCCGGGACAGGACCGGCGATACGCACATGGCTGGCGGGCTCCTCCTTTATTTATTTATTTATTTTTATTCCGATTTATTTATTTATTATTTTTATTCCGATTTTTTATTTTTATTTTTCATTTATTATTTATTTTTATTCCGATTTTTTATTTTTATTTTTCATTTATTATTTATTTTTATTTCAGTTTTTATTTATTTTTTATTTCTTAATTTTATGTTCTTTTAACATGAATATCGGCCATCTCGAAATACGCTGCACGTGGCCCGAGGCCCAGTCTTAGTTATTAACGTGTCTTTGCTCGCTATGAGGGACTGTCTTTTTGCCTGCACCCATTGTTTAAGACAATGTTGTTAGCCTTGAATTATGGACCTTGAGGGGGATAGGATGATAATGAGAGGTGGCGGGACAATCACACGTCGTGCCTACGCAGGGTTCGAACTCGCAGCCTTCTCGGCGCAGACGACGGCTGTCACAACCCTCGGCGCCACGGGGCCCGGCATTTATGTATTTTAATAATTCATGCATCTACTTACAGTGGACTCTGAATATAGTGTATGCCTGGAGAGTATCATTTGTGATTGGGTATATCAGAAATTTATTACGACAGTGCTCAAAGAAATGAATTTATTCTCGTTGATTAATTTGTTATATAGAGATTCAGTAAAATATCCAAAATCTCTGAATTCAAATTTTCAATCTGTGTAGTTCATTGATGAACTTCACCCTACTCCCAGAACAATGGTACAAGCACCGGAACGAGACCAAGGAATACCACGGGCACATAAATCACTGTGTAGCACCCAGTTGAGTCTATGCGATGTTCGGGAGGTCCAAAGGTGTTTTTTCACCACACTTCAAATGAGCGATACGTACCGTGAGAGAGACTGAGAGACTTTTACACTTCCAAGAGAATACGACACTACTTAGTGCGAGGAATTCTGCGCCGCCACTAGATTATTACTGTTTGATGTGTAGTACACGTTTTTATTACTAATGTTTGCAGATCATTGTCCAGGGTATGTGCTTTCTTGACAGTTGGTTGTAAAGAGTTCACACACAATCTATTTTAGTACAGTCTTGGTACTCTTTGATGTTTCTTGCAGCAATGGATCACTTTCATTTGCAGCCTCCTTGCCATCACGCGTGAGTCTGTTCTGTGCCACTTTCACATTTATTTTTGGTCAGTTCATGACAAGTGCCCGTGGCTGGCCCAGGACTGGTGGTCTTTATAATGTCAGAAAAAAAGGCATGCTTAATGTAAGGATTCCCTTACGTATTGGTCGGTCGCATATGTGGAGATCGACCTTCAAATCGTTCGTCATTTTTCATGACCGTAGCTCTTACGGTTTTCATAATTACTCACCACTGGAATGTCCTAGGATATTCAGGTATAATTCATTGGGATCCAGTTTTTCTGTTAATCATTACAAATTCATTATATACTAATATAATATATTTGTAATCAGGTAATTTGGTCTCAAAGTTTGGAATATAAATGGACAAAATTCGAATTCCGGAAAATAACGTTTCAAAGAAAACAGCAGATGATCTCCTTGATATTCAACTTCACTATACATTTCAACTTTGAGGTTTATCATGAAGGGTGGAAAGCAATAATTGTTTTTAATTAATTTTATTAAATTGTCAGTTATTGCCAATTTAAGTCAAACGTGTTTCATTTTCGTATTCCAGATAAGTGGGCACAAGAGAAACAATTCACTTAATTAAACAATAAGCGGCTGTTATTATATTCGATAACATGACAGGATAACACTTAATTATTTGTAGCAAAATGCGTGTATATTTAATAAAATTAAATTTAAGTTTATACGAAACAAAAATCATAATTTTTTAAGAAAATAGGAATAGGTGTTTCAATTTCCTGGTTTTTCGATTTTCCATTGACGCACTTTCTTGTTATTAACCAAGATTGCAGGGGCTGTACTGTACAATGGTCAACATGTCACCTTCCTTATTAAAACTAGTATCATGTTAACAATAGTTGTTATCACAATGTTACGTGGCGCAACAATTTAGCCAACAATCAGCACATACTAAAAATAACATGATGATATCCGCAACATGTATACATTTAAAAGTTGAGGTCAAGTGTGAAGCAGGGGAGCCTACTTTATGGTCGGGACATTGTTAACAGTTTCTAAAACACTTGACCATCGCACAAAGCCATATCGTGCCGCGAAATGTATTCTACCGCTATCCGTATCGGCTGACGCGTCATTTGTCAATGCCTCCAATTGTCAGTTCAGCGCGTATAATTAGAGATCACAAATCACTTTCACGACTGATTTACATTTAGTGATGGTATTGTTCCAATACCGTCGCTAAAAATAATGTTGTAAGATTTTATTTAAATCATATCCAAAATAAATATGTATGCATGTGAATTAAGTCATCTAACGAATGATGACAGGTTATAAATACGGAATTTAAGTCACTTCCATCGTGCTCATATTTAAACTCCCAAAATACTAAATTTTAACCACAGAATTTTCCGTGTAAATAATATTTCGTAGGAAGGAAATCTTAATGTGTACTTGTCTTGTATTCTAGACACATGAATCCATTGGATAGGCAAACATTCCTCTGTTGCCGGAATGGCGATGTTAATAGGGAGTCAAGCCAAGAACAAGTTAGCCAACTTCCGCGAAATGAATGGGAATCAATGTCTCCTGCCACCGAATTCGTTTCTCGTGAATGAGTCACAAAAAATAGCTTGTATAACAGAACAGAATGAAGATTGAAACTGTAACTTCATCATCTGTGCACAAGTTAAATTTAAGTGGTGGATACATATAATTATTCATATCGTTCTCCCTGTTCTCGCGGTAGGAAGTCGATATCCTTCATCAATTCTTCACCTATCACGTCTCCGAGGGATAGACAAAATCTATAGCTGAATTGAAACCAGCGCAATGACAAATTGATGTTACACCAGCGCAAACATTTACTTATAAATGTTCGCCCAAAACGTTAATTTCCATCTGTATTCAGAATTCAACTTCTGGGCTAGGGTAGAGATCCTGAAATTTAAGAAATCGTGCCCAGACTGACATTTTTCCGTCGCACGCCACAAACAGTGTTTGATTGTTTTTGACGACTATTCCGCTCGTGAAATTAAAACTAATTGTGTTTTTCTATTCATACAAAATGCCGCAATTAGGGCAGTGTGTCTCAAATAATGTATCGATTTTTCTATCCGATTTTCCTTACCGCCCCTCCCTACTGGCCAATAGAAGCCTGCGACTCGTCTATCTTGGGAGGCGTTATATATCGATCTCTGTATTTATGTGCAACTAACCGCGTAACATAACCTCTTTGATTTTCGCATCCTTTCAGTTACGTTCAATATTTGGCACATTTTGGAATTCTGCTGGACGTCTTGCTTCGCGAGGAGGGGATTTATCGACAGCACGTAGCGAGGAGGGGATTTATCGACAGCACGTAGCGAGGAGGGGATTTATCGACTGCACGTAGCGAGGAGGGGATTTGTCTGAGACTTTTCAAATCACTCGTGGTAATACCTATGATAAATAAATGAAAGTGAGAATGTGAATTGAAGGACTAAGTAGAACAAGAGGCTAGCCCACATTGGCGTAGTTGTGCGATAATGAGGGTTTTAACTGAACTTATCTCAAATAACTTAATACATTTTTGAACTTTGAAACACAGTTCACTTGCATGTAAGTCCACACTGGATTTAAATAACATATTACACTGAAAGAAAAAGATTTAAAGTTCTGTATTCCCACGTATTTGGAGGTGTGGCCTGTTCGGATATGGAAATGCTCAGATTATACGAAAGAATGTACCGTGCATATAGGATTACCACACACAATTTAATGTAGCGTGCAAATGTGAGAAAATAGAAACTTAGTGTATCGGTCACATCATCACATGGCTTCATCAAGCAGATTCAATTCCTTACTGCAAAAGGTTCACCGATTTTGCAAGTTACTCTTAGTGAAAATTACTGCTACATAAACATGTAACATACACCGTAATTACCATTGCAATAAAAGTCTCATTTCGACAACTTATGTTTCAATAATTAGTTGTTCAATTCCGCAGTAATTATAAAATCCTTTCTTTACACTGCAAATACGCATTTTATTTATTGTTTATTTTTTCCTCTAACCCGAAGTTTGTTCGGATTATTCGAAATTTCGGATTTGCGGGGTTTGGATTAGTGAGTTTCTACTGTAACTCAACTTCACTTAATTAAAAATTTGGGATAGCCCCTCTCGTTCTACTAAGCCTTTCGATTGATTGTCAAGCAGCATAGGAGAGGAAGTCGTTGTTGCGAAAGGCGCTAGTAGCGAGGCAAGGAGGCCGAGAGGCCGGTAAGGCCCACGGTCAGCAGCACCTGCTCCGCCCGGGCAGAGGCGAAGGCGGTTAGAGTGCTTAGCCGCGCGGCACATCCGGGCACCTGCTCTCCAGCCCCCCTCCCCCCCCCCACTTCCCCCTCC
>BOPP01000227.1:456898-471476 GCA_017312745.1 Gryllus bimaculatus | reverse complement strand
GCCTGCCACGCGCTCAAACTCACCCACCCACACCTACACACACACACATACGCCACACAGCACTTACACAGACGTCACACAGTACTTGGACGTCACACAGCACTTACACAGACGTCACACGGCACTTAGACAGACGTCACACAGTACTTAGACGTCACACAGCACTTACACAGACGTCACACAGCCCTTACACAGATGTCTAACAGCTCTTACACAGATGTCACACAGCACTTACACATGCGAGATACGCCTACGCACACGCTCTCACGCGCACACACACACACACACACACACACACACACACACACACACACTTCCCACCACACTCAGAAGAAGGAATCGCGCAATCTGTGCATCGAGTCGTCAGTGCCGGGGGTGTCCAACTTGCAAGGCCTCACGGGCCTCACCTAAAACCTTTAATATGGTTGCGGGCTATATTTTATTACTCGGTCTGCCTTACTCTCGATTTCCCCGTATTGTCGATCTCGTCACTTTGCCCCGCTGCTGTGATATGTGATGGGGTAGGGGTAACGGTACTTTGCGTGATATCAGGCCTTATCATGCATAACGCCGTGAAACACTTTGGGATGATTTTGAATTTCTGAATTTACTAAAAAATCCTTATATCGAAACCTAACGCATTTTTACACTAATGGGGTGTTGACCCTATGGCGCACAATGCTCTCGCCCAGTGCAGATGAAAGGGAATTCGCTTCTGAATAATTACCTTTCGCGGGCCACAGTAAATGGTGACAGGTTGGACAACTCTGATCTATTCATACTATCACTGATCAGAAAACCTTCGGTAGCTTAATATGAACAAGATACACCCACGGATGTTGTTGCCCAAAAATTTGATTTGGCTGCCTTAGAAATTTGTGTCATTTCTTCTCTCTCGTGTGCTTCCTTACACGAAATGGGAATGTAATAGTTCAGGAGGCTTCTACCGAACGAAAATCTAGGAAGTTGATGTTTTTAACGCCGAAGGTGGCTCAGAGCATCAGCTGATGTGACTACAGTTCTCCTGATCGGGAGGCCCTAGGGTTCGATCCTCGACAATAGCAGGATTTTCGACACCAGCAAGACAGCTAGATAGGATTCACCAGGTCTGGAGAATTCTAGGGGCTCTGCTCTGATCGTTATTTTTCTGTTGTTTACCTGATCAACGCGGAGCAATGCCCTATCAAACGCTCGCGATCTTTCCTTCCTCTCCCTTGTCTTATCCTCACCCCATACTTACACATTTACGTGCACTACACTACCACATATGCCGGGAGACTCGTCGGGAGTGTTGAGCTGGTTCCGGCTGTGGTGATGCCTGTTGGTTGATATGGACGTCTGCGCATTCCCAGAGGTTTAAAACTGGTGTACCCTCAAGTGCCTCACACTGTCCCGAGAATCTCTGAATAGGATGCGTGGTTGTTACACCCGATGAAAGAAAACGTGAATGACAGGAACAGAAATAGAAAATTTGTAGCTTTTTTTAGGTTAAGGAATTGTTTACTAAGAATTGCACGATTCCATATTACTTCTATGTTTATTGGGGTCGCTAAAACAGAATATAAAGTCCATTTAACTTCATCACATCAGATTTTTAATTCACATCTATTGCAACTGATGGAGAAGGTGGCACTGGCCCCTTACGGGACAACACTCTTCAAGTTGTCGTATGGCATTGCCTCCTCTCCAGCAGACACAGATCTTTAACCTTTTTTTTAGGTTATTTGAAAAATTATATGTGATGAATTTAAATGGATTTCAAATTGGGTTTCAGCGACTCCAATGACATAGGTATATATATATATATATATATATATATATATATATATATATATATAAACATATTATGTAAAAAAACTGGTGTGATGGGACTAAAATGGTCACCAGATTCGGATTTAGCGACCCCAAAAAGATTAAGAAAACAAGGTCTGATCCCCAGACACGAACACAATGTGTGTGTGTGTATCATACGTGAGACAACAAGCTAAATGTCTCGGTACAAACAGTATTTTTACCTAAACCACCATTGAAAATGAAACTACGAGCCTCCTCAGGCTATGTTACTCTCGAATTCCTTCTTGCTTGCTTTGCTCGCAGGCATGCTGCATGCTATGCCTTACCCTATGAGAGTCTTCTGAAAATTGGACAGTCCACACCTGCTAAATATCATTTTCGCAAGATCAAATTTCTTAGACACAACACGAATGCGTAAGTATTAACGAAACTACGTTCAAAGCTAACACATGCAGTACTGTAGAAACATTTTTCAATAAGATAATCAACTCTTGATTTATGTATTTTTTACAATTTGCGAAACTTTTTGGAATTGTATGACCTTCCTTATTTACGCTATATGTTGGTCGAGGGATTGCAAAAATTAATTCAATTAAATCCTTCCTGAATCATTAATGCTGTTACTTTCCCCAAAATTCTACAGTATTTTTCTCTCTACTCTAGTTATCCATCCACGAACTCTTTTAAGTTATAAGAATTGTGGAGGATAAAATCTTCTTCAATACAAAATTTGTATTTAAAGATTGTCTCTCCTCTGCAACTTAGTTTACTTTTCTTAAAAATTCGTCCAACTATTTTCTATTCGTGCTTCGTAATCTGGCAACGTACCGGTATGTGACTTCCATTCTACTGGCAAACAGTTTTGACATTAAACTTTCGTGAATTGTTCACATGTTCGTGGTTACTTATATTCTTCCTGCACTCTTGATATTTTCCTTCATCATCGTTATTTGAACGGAAATATGCTGATGTAATACATTCAAGAGCTCTCACCAACATGTCAATTGTTGTATTGCGGCCTTCTTCAGGGCGAAATTCATTGCAAAAACAATTTGTTGTCTTCAACGGTGGTAGCCTACGTCGTCAGCAAGTAAACTAGTTCTTTCGATTCCCAATCTTGTTATCGATACGTTGCTACGCGCTAAACAATACCGATAACGATTTCAGATCTGCAGTGATATCGATAATCTATTGTATCGATTATATAGTATTAAGAGTGGGAATGATCGCCATCTTCCCACACGGCATGGCGCTCCCTGCTGCCCGTCGCGGCGCGAAATGCTAATGGCCCTGTTGGCGTTTAGGAAGGAAGTGGGGTCGCGGTGCTCTTGTAAGCGATGGGCCGAACGGGTTTGCAGCAGGTTTCGTCGGGGCTCTCCCCTCCCACCGAGGCTCTTTCTTCCTTGTCGAACTCATTCACGGAGCTGGTTCACGGTCGGTTGCAGGGAATCGAAATAAACAAATCAATCAATGCGAATTCACTCTAACGATGGGTTTCCTTGTAGCTTGTACCTTGAAGTACAGCTTCAGTTATGGTCGGGACACCGGTAATTATTCTAGTAACAATAACATTACGACAATAATAACGATGGCGTGATGGTAATAATGATAATCTCTATAAAGTAGTTTAGTAATTGCGTTTGTGCGTGCGCGTTTGTGCGTGCGCGTTTGTGCGTGCGCGTTTGTGCGTGCGCGTTTGTGCGTGTGCATTTGTGCGTGTGCGTTTGTGCGTGTGCGTGTGCGTTTGTGCGTGTGCGTTTGTGCGTGTGCGTTTGTGCGTGTGCGTTTGTGCGTGTGCGTTTGTGCGGGTGCGTTTGTGCGGGTGCGTTTGTGCGGGTGCGTTTATGCGTGCGCGTTTGTGCGGGTGCGTTTGTGCGTGCGCATTTGTGGGTGGGTGTGTTTTTGTGCATGTGCATGTGCGTGTGCGTTTGCGTTTGTGCGGATCTGTCACTCACCGTTAGACCATATCCCGACCACCAATCGAGACATATGAGGTGTCATTCGATGTGTCTCTGTCTCCTAATGGAGAACTAATAATTTGTTTTCGGATCCGGTTAGAAGATTCAAAGAAATTTTCAAATACGTGTTTTTGCGCTGCGATCTTAGCGAGTATGCCAGGAATTAAACCAATGCCATCTAAATAGATAAATGTACGTGACGTTAAAATGTTGCTTAAATGCGTAAATGTAGCTTCACTATGCGCACGTTTTGTAGAACTCTCCTTTAGCTTGTAATGGTTGGAGATACTATTTTGTTTGCAATGCAGAAAGATCATATCTGCAATTCGCTTACCGTTGCAAACAAGTTTTCTATAACTGGGAAACGAAAATGTCTAGTTTTTTTTCAAATATTGGTAATGTCGAGCTTTTTTAAATTTTATTTTTATTTATTCATCTTCAATATTTACTCATCTATCAACCATTGATAGTTAAAATGATGAGCAACGATTCTGGAACTCAAGAAAACGAGCGCAGATGATCTTCGCTCCCTCACGTCACATACAGTTTTTACATACAGTTTTTTTCCTCCACTAAATAAATCTAAAATCCTAGAACCATTAGCACTATCGCTTCACGACTTTATAATTTTCTTCGAGGATGATAACACTGATTATTGCCATCACAAAGTGAACAAGTGAACACGTGAATCGGGCGGCAGATTACAGTTCATTTTCATCCGTGTTACTGTATGTTTTAAAAAAAAATTTGCCAAAACATATCAACAGTATTGCCTTGGAACATATTAATATTGATGACCTTCAAGTGAATATGGTGAAAACAAAGCTGTGAGTAATGTCAGAGCATTAATGAATATTGTTACCTTCGACTACCCACATTTACGTTTTGTGGGAAATTAACGATTTTAAAATGGATGTGACTAACAACTTATTCTTATGAAACTTAATCAACATCTTATTCATATAAACATACAAAAAGTCTTCTTTTAATGTCCATATACTAGCTTCGCAAACAAAACCAATAATAGAGCAATTGCTGAAGTAGAAGTGAACACAAATTAGACTGAATTTGTGGAATTGAATTTTAATATCTTCAAAAGTTTGGTAACAGAACTATGGAGGTGTTCAGTAAATCCCGGAAAAGTAAAGTATAGTTGTTGAATATTTTGCGACAACCTAATTGAGAATGATCTTATATTTAGAGAATAACGCAGAACAGTGTTTGTTGAGATTTCTTTGTATGAGGTGCGAGTGTGGTTGTACTTGGGTATGTGGGTCTGGTGTAAAAGGCTGTAGGGCTAGTGTCATTGTGTGTATAGGTGCCACTGGTTTCGTCAGTGCGATTGTGCGTGTGTGTATGTGTGTGTGTGTGCGTCCGTGTGTTTGGGGCGTTTGTACGTGTTTGTAAAGAGACTGTAATTATGAATATGTGTAGGTGTGGTTGTGTAAGAGCATTGTGTGTGTGTATTGTGGGATGAGAGTCGTTTGGTTTGTGTACGCCCATGGGTCAGGCGTTCGGCTGTGGGCAGACGTGTGTAGGGACTTTCGTGTGATTGTATGTCCTTGATTGATTTTGGTTGCGTGTGTATGGGAGGGGTTGTGGCTGTATGGGCTCGGAGTGTGCCCGTGGATGGGCGTGTGTGGGGTCCTTTGTGTGATTGTATGTCTGTGATTGTGTTTGGTTGCGTGTGTATGGGAGGGGTGGTGGCTGTATGGGCTCGGAGTGTGGATGGTCCTTTGTGTGAGTGTGCGGTAGAAGGAAGAGCGGGCGGGAGCCGTTAGGCGTGTGGGAAAAAGGGCGGAGGAGGAAGCAGCGATGGGAGGGAGATAGCGCCCCCCCCCCCTGAGAGGGCCCTATTAACACCTGCTCCCTTGCCCCCCTCCCCCGCCAGAGACAAAAGAAGCTGCTTTCGATTACCACTCACCTCTATTACAACCGGATGGGACATACGCATAACTAGCGAAGCTACAACGGCAAATACTTTCTGGAATTACTTGTAAGCGTTACGTAATGTTTCTAACCTCTGGCTACCTCTTAAAATATTCTTCATCTCATGAAGTATCGGAAACACGAAAAAATAGATTCTGTCAAATATAGATACATCGATTTATTTCTAGTGACACTTGACATACATCAGCTGTTACGGTGTCATTCGATCGGGAGCTTTGACGTCACTACAGTGGCGTCCCTATGGTGACGTTCAAGCTCTTCATTCGATGAGACAGTAACCGTTAATTCAACGACAAGTGCCATTATAAATAAATCGAGGTATAGTGCACGGGTTGCAGAGTATATATCTAGACCAAACATGTTTCAGAGACAATAGTGGGGCCGGTTTCACCAAACAAAGAGTAAGAATTTACTCTGGAGTAAATCATGTTTACTCGAGAGTAACTTCTTGGAGCGTTTCACCAACACTTTACTCGAGTGTAAATCGCTTACACGAGAGTAAATTCGAGAGTAACTTTACTCCGCGAAAATCCGTCGGGTAAAGTACGGAGTAAATTCAGTTTTCAACGTGCATGTACCTCCGAAGTGTAGTTACGGTTCGACGATTAAGAATGATAATATTTCAAGACGATTCCAGCAATGATTCGGAATATTATCCACTAGTGCGAAGACAAAGGGTGCGAGAGAGAATGGATTGGTTTTAATTATGACGATCGAGAATTTGTCATGAGGTTATGTTTGACCAAATCAGCTGTTTAACCTCATCAGATACATTGTAAACTGTAGAGAACTTCTAAAGTTCTTTTTCTCCCATGTGGATACGAAATAAAGGTAGTACGTACCGAATACGACAACAAAAGGAAAAATAATAATTACAGGAACTACAAGTACTAAGAAATATTCATTTTTTTATTCAGTAAAAACTGTATGTGACGTATGGGGGAGATCATTTGCCCACGTTTTCTTGAGTTCCAGAATCTCTTTCCAACATTTTAACTACAAATAGTTGAAAGGTAAAAAAGCAAATAATAATAATAATAATAATAATAATAATAATAATAATAATAATAAAATTTAGAAAACACCAGATCAACAATATTTGAAAAACTAAACATTTTCGTTCCCTAGTTATAGAAAATTAATTTGCACCGCCATCGGTAAACGAACTGCAAATTTAATTTTTCTGCATTCCTAACAAAATAGTTACTCGTCTCCAGAGAAGAAGAATGAATATTTATTAGGAAATAAAGATACAGAAACTAGGAAATAAACTATGCTAACTCAAACCACCATAACACCACACCAGATTATAACGCCAAAAACTCCGAAACTGAAATGAATGATAGAATATATGGAAATAATCAAAGGTTCACGTTGGTCCGCATTGGTTCCCAGCGTCATTCTCGCTCACAGCCTCTTGAATCACTCTCAAATATTGTGATTTGCGGTGTAAATAGGAGAGTATGTACTCTAGAGTAAAATAACCCTCTAGAAGCATGGTGAAACGCTCATATTCTACTCGAGAGTTACTATCTTGGAGTTAATGGTTACTCTTGGGTAACTACTCTCAACTTTACTCGGCTGTTGGTGAAACCGGCCCATGGTATTGGTTGGCATCAAGTATTAATTAATGCATAAAACGAGATTCATGAAACAGAAGACTATGAGCATTATAGGAAGATAAGAGTCGATAGAGAGTATCTTAAACGTGCTTGGGCTATATTTGTATGCCCTTGCACATCGTTGACACAATTTATCGATACCTTTATTTTTTTTAATTCACGTTTTAATGAAAATAAGTTTTAGTTTGTACTTTACCGATTATTCTCTATCCTCCAATACGTTTTATAAAAGAATTAACCTGTTTGTGAAAAAAATCTTTTTTAAATGTGTTTGAAAAGTTTTTACCAGTTCCCTTGAAATTACGTGAAAAGTAATATTTTGAAAAACATACCATGAATTATTTTGAAGATCTAATTTTGAAGAAGAGTTCATTTAGAAAAAATATATATTTTCATCTATGTGTTTGTAGGACGTACAAAAAGGATTACGTATTTTCAAAAAGTAGACGTTTTAATTAAAGGCGGACTTGAGCAATTTTTGTAAACGTACTTTGCTCTACTCAAATAAAAGCTTTCAAGAATAAATTTGAAGCATTTTTTTTTGCGAAAACTTTCAAATTGTCTTTTGCACATGCAATATCTAAATATTAAACCATCCTCCTAAAATTAAAATAACATTTTTGTATACGGTGTAGTTTTTACTGTGGTTTACAGCCGGACGGTCGGCAGCCAGACAGATTGCCGAAATCTACTATTTCGCTATCAGGGTCCCACAAATCGTGAATTCTGATAACATGGAACCTACGAATTGGATTATGGGACCCAAATAACTAGTTTTGCGTCGAAGAATCGGAATTTTTTCCTTTAGCATTGCATAACTTTCTTTCTGCAAAGTACATACCTTCATACATGAGAGTAAAAACCTTCACAAGTCTATATTACACTGAATGTCTACATGGATTAGTATAGTGTCCAGTTTGGATGATCTTGTTATTTCAAAGAACGATGACAGAAAAATAGGAAAATCGGTCAATACTTCACTTTTTTGGATCCCAAAGATGATGTTTGTAATTGTAGATGAAATGAAATTTAGGACTGAATCGTTACATTATTAAAATTCATTTGTCTATGACGAGCGCGTAAAGAAGTGAACAACACTTGTGCATGTTAGACACTACCCATTCACACCACCACAGCACTTAAATTTGAGTTTTAGGCCCGGTTGTAGAAAAAATGTTTTTAATATGCTAATGCTTATTTCAATACTATAAACTACTTATTGGAATTAAACCACAATATTTTTGCAAATTATAAATATTAATTGTGGCATTAACTTAAAAGAGTGAGAGAAACTTGAAAATGCAGACTGCGCATTGGCTATTAGCATTTGCTCAATGGACAACAAGAAATCGAACTAAAAATCTACATTTTTCGGAATTTTTAAAGGAAACAGACTATTCGAAAGAATACATCATTTGCATGCTATGACTTAATTTGAGGGGTGTGTTCGATAACGTTTCGAAAATTAAAATCGAATAACTTTTCCATTGAAAACTTGAAATTCCTTGAATTCGCATGTGATACACATTTATTTTCTGCCCTTCGCGATCATATAGCAAGATCTCATTTCTGATGTTTCTGAAACACAACATTAACTTGATATTTTCAGTCAAACCCCCAACTACACGGCTCGTCCACAAACATACCGAAGCTCTTGCCTGCCGACTCTTTTGCCATGGCTGGGAACCTCACCCGCGGTATCCGTTATTTTACTGTTCCCGTACACTCGAAATTTCTTATGTACGACACTTTTGGACGTTTCTTATAAAACGATTCAGGTTTCACTGCTTGTCAAACATTTTTGGACTACTAATAATTTCAAATTTGTGAAGGAAATATATTGAGAAAGTAATAACACATTTAAACACTATGGTCATTAATTATTATCTTATTCACATCCATCTTACGCCAAAAACATACATATTTATAATAAACTGAAATATTTAAACTTAAACATTAATTTATTGAACTGTATTTTCATAGAAAGGTCACCACTTGTTTGGATAACGTTCTTGATGATTCTTGACATCCTAGTCATGATTCTTTTGCAAACAATAGTAGCTTTAATGAATTTTTTACGAAACCAGTTGTTCGAGGTATTTTTCAACTCTGAACCACTATGAACCACTACCGAAACCGTGGTGTATCTGCAGTATGTTTAACACGACCGCAATTTGTGTTTTCCCAGCCACCTAACATTTAGCATCAATTACTATTCTTGAGTGGGAATCCTTAAGTACGGGCTGAGCTGTGCTGCTGCATAAACACATATACTGTACTTACATGCACAACACTGTTATGTGTCGGGGGGATAGGGCGCGACTCGGCTGGGGCGGTGCTTTGCTGGAGGGGATACCTGCAGTGGGAAACACTAGCAAACCGACGTGTAATTCGGTGCCGGATCTCTCCATCCTACCGGAAAAGAAGACCGCTGTCTTTCGTGATACAACACAGACATAAATGCACTAACAGGACTAGTAACCATAGCAGTTGACCTTCACAGATAAATGAACGACTTAATAAAACTCTGCGACAAAGTCCACCAATGCTCTTTATATGTCTCGTGTTAGAACAAGCTCAGAATATGGGGATACCACTTGAAAATGCGCCGAATAAAACAATTATTAACCCTATATTACAAAGGCGACCTGTACCGTTATAAAAAAAGGCGTAGACTGACAGACTACTTTGGGTAAAAATAAGGAAAAAGACTCATTTTTACAATGAAACACTAAATGTAATGAATTGAACATGTATAATATGGATATACAAATGCATTTTTAAGGATTTTATAGATACACGTAAATGACCGATCACAGCTGTGGGGCGCTATATTTCTCCTCTAGACAGAGCAAAATTCCACGCGTCCGAGATTAAGAATGAAATACAGGGCCTTATGGACTTCTCGGGTAAATAAACATATCCCCGTCTTTAAGATTTCAAAACTGTTTTAAAACCTCGTTGACAATTTTTCATCACAACAATTACATTAGTAAAAATAATACTTCGATTACCACATCGTGGTGAATAACTTCAGAATTTATTATTTTTTGCAGGACGATCTGTTGGATAAGCCACAGCTTCGGTGCCACGAGCTTTGAATGCCATATCATACTGTGATCAGAAAGTTCGCGTTCCGATTGTTTACCTGTGTTTGTTCGCCTCTGTATAGTTGTGTTTTGTTTTTGAGATTTTTTAGTTTCAGTCACGTGAAAGTTAAATGTAATTTTGTTCACTTTTCTTCATTTTGATTGTTAGGTTGTGGTACATTTATTAATTTACAATTTTTGAAATCTAATTTATTTTCTTTTCAAACATTATTTAGAATGTATGATCCACCAATCGTAAAGCGTAAGAGTGTTAAAGTGCTCCATAGTGGGGAAAAACAAATGGTTATTAATGTTTATAACTATTTAACTATAATTATATTTTCCAACGGGATTCGTACACAATGCCTACCGATAGATAGCTGTTCGCTCATCTGGCGTGAGGCAGCTCAGTTTCCCGTGAATCAAATCAGTTTGTTCCCGTGGGGCCGACTTCTTTTGTCATCAAAGCAATTTTAAATATTTTGTTCGGTAATCAAAACTTAATATTTATCTACGAAATTCTATTATTTATCTACGACTCTTATTATTTAAAACGAAACACGAGACTTGGTCTTTTTGCAACTGCATGTCGTTGGTTTGAATTTTGGATATTGTATTGAAATAATGGTGCACTTTATAATTAATATTTCTTATGACATTTCGAAGTACAAAGGATGTGAGAGGCTTAACAGAAACGTTCCTGTGTATTTGAGTCTCTTAGGAATAGCTTTAAATTTGAGGAAAGGGAGGAAATGCGATTTCAGATAATTGGAAAGCTTCGAGATAAAATACTCGAGCGCTAACGTAGCGCTCCGCCCCATTGCGGGCTTCGTAGCGGCCATCGAGCGAATAACTTTCGATTCTTACAGTTCAGCAGAAAGGCGCCACGGTTAACATCACTGTCGCCGTAAGAGACCGTACTTCATTCTTAACCTCGGGCGCGCCATAGCTAGTGTCGAAAATGCTGCCCCAATGGTCATCCGTACCGCAGGACCTCCCTACAGCGACAGCGGCCGTGTCGATCGGCTCTCAGCTGAACTGAGCCGGTGCGTCGCGTGTGGGGAGGGTGGGAGGGGTGGGAAGCAGGGCGCGCCCTCTCCCACGAGGCGAGAGGGGGGAGGGAGGAGAGCGAAAAGCGGAGCTGCTACCGTTCGCTGGGCTCTCCCCAAGAGCCCCTTTTACACGGTACAATTCCAAACCGATGGCGCTGCGGTCACTACGCGTGGCAGGGTCACGGCCGATCCGCCCTCGGACGGCAAAAAAGCACTCGTAAGTAGGCGGCGGATTTTAATGACGATGCCATTTTTTCTTTCACATTATAACAATGCCGATTAGTATAAAAATTCATTTCATGTTATGACTAAACGAAATGACCAATTTTTATTCGTCATTTTTTTTTTCATTTTTCGTTCATTTCGACTAACAAGAATTTTTTTTTCATTTTCTACGTAATTTTCATGCATTTTGCGCAGTTTTCGTTGATTTTAATATCATTTTAATGGTACTTGCTTCAAATAATATTTACGAGATGCAACAAATGTTCACCACAGAATTCAGGAGTAGCCTTTTCGATTACTTCAGTCATATATGTCAGCCGTTGTGAGTATCTAAGGTTTCTGTGACGCCTATCAGCGCCATTCTCAGTTCGGACGATTTTGCGATAAATACAGGCAGAGATTTTCTGTTAAAGAACAGTCCAAGCCAAAAGTTTGCAAGCTCTGATCACTTGAACAAAAGAAAGAAGCCTCGAAGAAGCATCAGTAACATATGCGATCGATTACTTCATCTGAAGTGGTTTGAATCAAATATTTTACGTCACTTTTCTTTGATTTTAGGGCATTTTTAAAGCATTTTAAGATCATTTTATTTATCATTTTTGGCAATACTTAAGGTCATCAACATTCGCCCGCTATTCACAAGTAATTTCACTGTACATCGATTTACATGCTGATTAAACATCATGCGCGTTGATATTTAATCAGCTGTTACGCTGTCATCCAGTCTGGAGCTTAAACGTCACTACAGTGACGTCTCTATCGTGACGTTCAAGATCTCGTAACCGTAAATGCTGATTTACATCAAAGGAATCTATCTCCACTAGCTTAAATTGAACTTTAATCGAAGGATAGTGGTTTGAAATGTATCGGAGAAATTTGAAACCTGGAGTGGAATTCCTTTTATCCTTTTCCCGAATAAAAGTTGTAATAGACTAAATTCTATAAACAGAATGTTAAAAATAGCAAAAATATTTCTTGGGGGCTTGTTTTAAATGCTGTACTGATTACTACAGTTTCCAACGTAGAAGGAATATTTATTTTACAAAACAGTTGAACGTTATCTGCCGAAAGACGATAGCGAAGAGCGCACGTCAACTTTTAGATATTGCGTGCCTGAGATTGGTTTATGGCCATCTTGTTATAAAAGGGTTTATGCCCCTTGGCCGGATTGAAATTAAAAACTCGTTAGTGGAAAAGTCAAATGTGTAGTGGCTTATTTTTGTGACGCGGCTTAGTTTACCAGTCTTGTTATTCCACCTGATGCATCGTCGTTTATGGTACACCGCCTATCATGTGAAAAACAAATTTTACAGGAGGAAGGAAAAACATGTTTTGATGTTAATAATGTACAATTGACTAGGTTTAGGCATTCCACTTTTTCTATAATTATAATAGTATGAAATATTTATTTATTGTAATATTTTTCTAAACGCGCCTTGAAAAGCCTCCCATGAGGCTCTTACCACAAACGAGACATTCTATTATCAATAAATTTATAGAAAATATCACATAGGAAGTTTCTTAGTTTTATTTTAAGAACACAATTTCTTGTTATCTTCGGATTTTTTTATCAAACAAAAGAAAGAAAATTCTGAATCATTGATACCAAAATATTAAAAAAAATCGCAAGTTTCGGCATATAGGAAACTGAGGATGGTATGTTTTTTGTCGTCTCGCACTGATGGAAAGTATCACTCGGGTGGGGAAAGAGGCAATTAGAATTTAGCCCAGAAGCTGCTTTCAGGCTTGAAGTTCTTTGACTTCTCCTTGCTCCGAAGGAAGGCGCACTAAATCATTTTTTGTCCTTAAACATCCACGGCTTCGTTCGGATTTGAACAGGGAAAATTGGTCATTCAAGATAGTCTGATTCACTAACCGTTAGGTCACAGACGGTCAATTCTGACAGTGGTCACACTGTGATGCAGTGTACCACATACTCATCTAATTTTTTATGCTCATGTGCTACCTAATGCAAAAACTCACATAGCTGGCTCGCTGGCTGGTATTCTGGCTAGTGTCGAAAATCCGCCTCGATCGGGACTCAAACTCAAGAACCTCCCGGACAACGACGGAGTAAAGACAAGGGTGGCCGCTGGCTTAGGTGTCTCAGGGCATCAACTGATGTCACAGCAGTCCTTCTGACCGGGAGGTCCTAGAGCTTCCCTCCCTACGGTGACAGCATTTTCGACGCTAGCTGATCAGCTAGGTCGCATTCAGTCGCTGTCTGGAGGCGAATTCTAGCGGCCGGCTGCTCTGGTCGGTAGTTTTCCGTCGTTTCTCCGATCAACACCAGGCGAATGCCGGAACAAACGGGCCACGGACCGCGTGCGGCCTTTTCTACCTCATCCTTGTCCTATCCTCACCCACACCTTATGTGTACAACACTACCACACCTGCCGGGAGACCAGTCGTGGGTTTAGAGCTTGTGCTGGCTCGGGTGGTGCCACGCTGGTGGGAGATACCTGGTCGGGGAAACCCCCGCCAGACGCCGGTAGGCCAGCGACGACGTCGCCATTTAGCGGGGAAAATCACTGCCTCTCGCGAGGAAAAACATTCACTACTGTTGAGGGAATGTTGACTTTAGCTGTTGACGCGCTCGAAATGAACCGCCGCGCCATCGCAGCGTTTGGTTTGGTTGTTTGGTTGGGGAAGGTAGGTCGGCGCGGGATCTGGCCATCCAGCGGGGAAGACAACCGAGCAAAACATGCACTACACTTTCGAGACTAATGACTCCCCCCCCCCAGCCGTGCACGGAATCACTAACAATCGATTAATCAACCAATGGCGGCGCGCTGCGTTGGCGGCCGGGCAGAACGGCGCGGGCAACCTCCGTCAAGCTGCAACCCCCACTTGTTCGAAATTCAAAATTAACTAGCCTATAATTTTGT
>BOPP01000227.1:409495-456391 GCA_017312745.1 Gryllus bimaculatus | reverse complement strand
ACAAAATTATAGGCTAGTTAATTTTGAATTTCGAACAAGTGGGGGTTGCAGCTTGACGGAGGTGCGCGGGCATCGGTGGGTGGGTGAGCGGCGTGGGAAGCAGAGCGGGCGAGCAGCGCCACCGGAGGCGGACGCGCGGCGCGCGTTTCCCTGAACGTCCGCTGGGCGCGGGCCGGTCGGCCGGCGGCTGAGCACATCTTCCCGCGCGGTTCCCTGTGCGCCGCATCGCCGTTCTGCCCGGCCGACAACGCAGCGCGCCGCCATTGGTTGATTGACATTGTTAGTGATTCCGTGCACGTCAACTACGGCTGGGGGGGGGTTCATTAGGGGGGGGGGGTCTTCCCCGCTGGATGGCGAGGTCCCGCGCCGACCTACCTTCGGCGAGTGGGGGGTTTCCCCAACCAGGTATCTCCCACCAGTGGGTCACCGCCCCCAGCCGGGTCAAGCTCCAAGTTCCCGACCGGTCTCCCGGCAGCTGATGTAGTGTAGTGCATGTTAGTGTAAGAAGGGTGGAGAGGATAGAGTGAGGAAGAGGAAGGGAAAATCGCGCGTGATCCGTGGCCCGTTTGTTAGGGAACTGCTCCGGCAAGATTGTAACCTATTAAGTAATTATTAGTAATGGCCATTAGTTGTTGTTTTTTTTCATTTTCAAAACGAATGCACTCGCGTGAATGGATGCAGTTTAAATGTGTATGAATGAGTGAGTGTTATTGAATTTGTTTTCTTCAACATATGTTGTTGTATTTAGGGGGTCAATTTTATGTGTCTTGTTATGTTTTGGTACTATAGAAAGCTGGTGTATATATGACGGAGTGTAGAATTCGCTGTGCACTCTGTCACTGAGCAATTGCCTTTACAATATTATTACTAGGGGCGGATTTTAATGAAATGCCATTTTTTCACTTTACAACAACGCCTTTTAGTATAGAAAATACTATACTAAAATACGAAAATTTATGTTGTGGTAAAAGGAAACTATCCATTTTTATGTAATTTGTTTTGATTTTTTCGTCAGTTTCGACTTAAAAGAAATGTTTTTACCTTTTCAGTCATTTTTAATGTATTTTTCGCTGATTTCATCGATTTTAATATAGTTTTAATGATACTTGCTTCAAATAATATTTACGAGTTGCTACAAATGTTCTCCACAGAATTTCTGAGTAGATTTCTTCGCTCAGAAATTGTAATGTCAGCCGTTGTATGTATTCTAAGGTTCCTGTGAGGACTATCAGCGCCATTGTCGGTTCGGCCGATTTGGGCATAACTAAAGAAGACTAAACAGTCCAAACCAAAAATTTGCAACCTCAGTGTACTTCGACGAATAGAAGAAACCTCGATTACATCAGTAGCGTATTCAGTTTCAGTTGTTCATCTGAAATGGTTTTGATCACATTTATTATCACGTAATTTGATCACGTAATTATTATCACGTAATTTGATCACGTAATTTTTTTCTGCTTTTAGGTCATTTTTAAAACATTTTAAGAGCATTTTTTTTTATAATTTTTGGCAATGTTTTATATCTTCAAAAATTGCCACATAATTAATTCAATATGAATCTCAGATGGAATTCTAGTTTAAAAGGGCGACGTGCATACTATTTTCTTCCTCATATCGACTTTTGAGTAAAATTAGAAAAAAGTTTTCTTCTGCCAAGGAATACAATTCTTTATATGACAGGACATGGCAACTTCAATTTCAATCTTCATTCTTTCAATCTTAAGGAGTTCCCAATATGAGTTTATGAAAAAGTTGATGAAACCAATTATCATGTTTTACGTAAATGTACAACATAAGATGACTTCCGAACGCGCTTTTTGAATTGAAAGCATTAACACTTTTTTTTCGGTATTTAACGCTTTACAGTAGTGCCAACGAGATATACTTTCCAAAATTTTCATGAATGCTGCACTGTGATCGTAGGTCAACTGCTGATCTAGCGAGTCGAATTTTAAAATATTTGGTTGTGAACTTTGATCGCTGTCATCACCGCTCGTGGTTTGAATTTTGTGCGGTTAAGTCTTGTGACCCTGAACAGGGATTTCGTAAATCGCTCGCTGTGAAATAGTGGTTTACGCATCAACGCCCTAAAGTGATAGTTTTTTTTCGGACGAGTTGGTTTACGAACCGCAGCGGTGCGGAGCAAAACCAAGGCTGATAAAATTCCGAGCCCAACAAATTAACTTCGCACTTGGAGCGCACCCAATGCCAATACCATCGGCGCAAGCTGAACTCTGGCGTGAATTTTCTTACCTGTTTTGAAGTGGACTTCGTAATGAAGCAACTCTCGTATCAACATCATCATCATCATCATCATCACAAAGACAACTAACTACGACTAAAGCGACTAAAGGAGGGAATGATGAAATATTCAGTGAAGACACAGTCGCAACATATGCGTCTGTTTCTAGCGTTTATATTAATAAAGTAAATATTGCATTTTTAATATTAACGTGTTGAACTACGGTAAACACGGTATTTCCGCAGGTGAGATGGTCGAGATCACTAAGGCAGTAGTGTCGTAGCGGTATCGCGCCTGAATATTGTGGGTTCGAGTCCCGCCTAGTCCAACGCCAGCACTGACTATATTTATGACATAAATAACTCTTAATTGTGTTTTCACAATTCTCTTACATGCACTACACTACCACACATAAACGGTCGGGATCTTTGAGGTTGTCCGGTCTGGAGTGTAGGAGATACCTGGACGGGGAAAACCCTGCTAGTCGACGGTAGGTCGGCATCGGATATCGAAATCCAGCGGGGAAAGGCCACCGCCACCTCCAGAGGAAAACATGCACTACACTTACGATCTTAGCCGTTATGGCGCCCGGTAACACTATTCAACCAAGCAACGAAACGCCAGTACTGTTGTGTGAACCAAATTCATCCGGTGTATTTCAGGAAGACGTGCCTTACGATTCTTATGGCATAAATAACTTTAATTGAGGCCTATTCCTGTTTTGTGTTTTCACAATTCTCTTACGCTCAATAGAAAAGAGAATGTTGCAGCTGCATCATGGAAAGTTAGTTGGGGGGGGGGGACTCAAGACACAGACGTAAGGGCATTGGGCCAAGGTCTAAAAAACCTGGCCAAAAGTTGAAGAAAAAAAATTTTGTTCAGAGAATTTTAAGTAAGCAGTTGGCTAGACTGGCTAGCAGAGTGTCTATTCACGGTTAGAAAAAGTCCGAGAGGTCACAGTGACTTTCTGCATCATTGTAAACGTGGCCGTTGAGCGAGCAGCTAATTTCGGTTTCGAGTAATTTTCATTATGTAAAATGGACGAAAATTGTGATGACGTGTACAGGGTTAACGTGTATTTCAAATATTAAAAATCATTATTATTATTTAATTAATGTTTAAACAAAATGATAAAAATTAATTTATTGTTTTTTAGTGGAAAACATTTTTAAGCTCCACAGAGTTCCACAACGAAATTTGTAAAAACTTTATTATCTCCTATTTAGCTATTCAAATGTCAAAAAATAAGCTGCTATTAGCTGCTATTCTGGATTTCGTGCAAAAAACAAAGTTTTTCAATTTTAAATTCGTCATATAGGATCCGCCATTTTCTTTTTCTGTAATGTTAACATTGGAATCGGAATCAGCGATACCCATAAGATCCCGCTTACAATTTTTCATAAATATTAAAACATTTTAGACCTTAAAAAATACTTTTAAAATTTTAATTAGTCACATTGGAACCACCCTTTTTTGTCCTTTGTTACGTTTGACTAGCGTGTTCCGTTTTGGCCCAGCCATTTTCGAGCTCTCTCCTCCCGCTGCGCGCTTGCTGGAGACGGCGGGTCGGCGCACTGTGCGGGGGGGGGGCGACGCATAAGTGGCCGCAACCGTGCCCCTTCGAGGGCGTGGGGGATGTTTGCCGCGGTTCGCGCGCGGGTGGTAGAACTCTTGCCCCCACCCCCACCCCAGCCCAACGGTCACGCTCTGGACGTAAGGCAATCGAGAGGTTTGGCGGGAACGTCCCTCTTTAGCTAGGGAAATGGCGTCGGCGCGTCCCTGGAAGATTAACGCAGCATCGAGGGTCGAGTTGGTTTCGCGACGGGATGCCATCTCGCCTCTTTACACCCAATACCACATGCTTTTAGTATGCGAAGAACGATATAATAATAATAATAATAATAATAATAATAATAATAATAATAATAATGATTATTATTATTATTTAATTATTATTATTATTATTTATTATTATTATTATTTATTTATTATTATTATTATTATTTAATTATTATTTTATTTATTTATTATTTATTATTATTATTTATTATAATTATAACACAATCGTTATTAATATTATTATAATATTATTATGATATAATTTTCATTTTCCTTTTTTGCCTATTGTAAGAATTTTCTATTATTTTTACCTTACATCCGTTTTCGTTATTTATTTTCCTCACTAACTCATGATCGTGATCATGCTAGAAACACCTCGAAGACGTGACTACGGCTAACCACTTCGCTTTGGCTTATTCTTTGGAAGTGAAGGGGTTTTCGGAAAAAAGAGTTCAACTGAGGTTTTAGGTTCGGAAAGTTTTAAAAAGAGCTGCCAGGAACCGATGCATTCCAATTGGAGATTCATGTTTTTTTCACAGTTTCAAGTACCTCAGCGAACATTACCTTTCATCCATGAGTACTTCACACATGCCAAATTTGTGTAATGTAACTTCTCTGCTGTATCAAATTTTAATAGTCAAAATATTTCCATGAATGTTTTTATTATTACCAAAATGATCCAACCGACAGGCGTGTTTGGCTATAATAAATTTCAATTATCACGTGGAAAGTCAACCACTTAATTTGGAAATCCTGGAAAAGCGATGGTAATTACGGGTCTCGAGTGCATTGTTGTTTTCAAAAATAATGTCTATTTCACCATTTGGTGTTTGTTCTACTTGGAACATTAAGTACATTTTTTTAACATATGATTATAAATAATAACATACATACGTTAAAGAATTAAGTAAAGATGACCTTTGTATCTTCTGAATTGAAATATTAATTTGATTGTTACATTAAAATAATTTTATGTGACAAATCTATACGTTAAATAAAATGGTTCGTTTCTTTTATTTCGAGTTTCGAGTATTTCATCGCTATTTCCCAGAATGTTGGCGGCCAAGTCATTATGGTGATCTTGGAGCCTGTCGGTATTTTCTGCTGTATTTGGTCATAGTTTGGTACACTGATGGAACCTGTAGGTCATTATGCAGAGATTTATTAGAAATGAGCATTAGGTATATTCTAAGGATTTTGGACTAAAATATTTGTATAAATCATAACCTGACTGCAAGTGCGCCCAATTTGAATATATATAATCATAATATTAAAATATTTCAATTATTGAATGCATGAATTTGTTTTATTTTTACCAAATGTTCTAAATGTCGGGTGCATTTTATTAGAAGTTTTCAGTTATCACGTGGAAAGTGCACCACTTAGCAGTGGAAATCCTGGAAAAGCGAGGGTAATTGCCGGTCTTGAGAGCACTGGCGAGCACCGAGTGTGGGGCACATGTGGATGCCCGCAGACGCTCTCAAGGCCCTCTGGACGCGGTGAGAGGCAGGGGGGAGGGGGGAGTTTGTCGCAGGGGGCCGTGGAAACTGGAGCGTCGCAGTGGCTGCTTCCCACATATCGCCGCCCCCTGCCCCGCCCTGCCCCGCCTCGCCACGTGTCGCCTCGCTTTCCCCCTCCGCCACCCCTCCTCACACACCGCTCCACAAATAGTTAGGTCGGATTCACTCACCGGCGAACGTGGCTCAGGGGGGCAACTGATGTCAGTGCAGGGCCTCTGAGCTGGGGGTCCTAGTTTCGAGACCCGACGGTGAAAAGGATTTTCAGCTAGGTTGAGCTCAGCCTCTGTCTCGGCATACGTTCTACCGATCGGCTGATCGGTATAGTTTTCCGTGCTTTCTCCGATCAACAGCAAGCGAATGCCGGAACAGTACCCTAACAAACGGGCCACGAACTACGAGCGATCTTTCCTTCCTCTTCCTTCTATTGTCACTCGTTACTTATACACACATGCACTACCAAAACGGTCGGGAGCCTAGAACTTGTCCCGGCTGGGGTGGCTCCCCGCCTTTGTGAGATACCTGGTTGGGGAAAGCCCCGCTAGCCGCCCGCCGGATCTCGCCATGCAGCGGAGGAAAGATTACGCCACCTCCGGACCAAACCATGCCCTACACTTACGGGACTAATGAACGTGTTGCATGGCACGCCCGGAACCACTAAACAATGAATCGATTAAGTGGCCATCCTAGAAATTGTAAGAAAAAGAAATTGTAAGTAAAGCAATAATCTGCAGTGTAGTTCTGAAGAAGGCCACAGCAAGATGGCTGAAACGTCAGCCCAGTTGACCGAGACGCGGCTCATCCCGGATAGCCAAGAATGCATTGACTCCGGCCGCGGAAGCCTACGAACGCATGGCGTGGCAATGCATTGAACCAGAAGTGCTTGTCTGCGTAGTGGAGTCCCGTGTATTTGCACCAGAACTCGCGCACTCCGCGAGAAGTCCGTTGATCCGTGTGCCCGAAATCTCTCGTGGGTCTGAAGCCGCCTGCTGGCTGGCAAGCGAACCGCATTGGACTCGGCCAGGCGGGGGCGATGGCAGCGGGGGCGGGGGAGGGGGCGGGGCGAGTGCGTGGACGCACGCGCACGCCCGCTGACTCACGCACACACGCGCGCGCGCACGCACGTCTCATCGCCGCACGCGCCTCCGCACGGCACGGGCACCAGCACCGGGAGAGGTGGCTCAGGCCATCTAGGGTTCCTCTCGCGACAATGGCGGGATTGTCGACACTAGGTCGCATGCAGCCGCCGCGCTGTGTGGAGGGGAATTCTGGCGGCCGGCTGCTCTGATCGGATATTTCCGTGGTCTCTTCCATCAACATCAGGCGAATGCCGGAGCAGCACCACAAGAAAAGAGCTAATGACTGCGCGCGGTCTTTCGTTCCTAATCCTTGTTCTCGCATCACCCTTACTCTTAAATGCTCTAAACTACCATACATGCCGGGAGACCGGTCGGGAGCGTAGAGCTTGCACGGCTGGGGAGGCGCCTCGCTGGTGGGAGATACCTGGTTGGGAAAGAACCCGCCAGCCGACGGTAGGTCGGCGCTGGATCTCGCCATCCACCGGGGAGAGACCATCACTACCTCCCGAGGAAGAAACCTGCACTATACTTACAAGACTAATGACCCTAGTAGTTACACAATTACGAGACACCATCCCAAGCTACCGATCAGAGCATCCGGCCGCTAAAATTCGCCCTCAGATCGCGCCTGAGTTCAACCTAGATATCTACCTGTGGTCGGGAGTCCTAGACTCGAATGCTTCGGCCCCCGACTGAGACAATCGCAATGGCTGCCACCGCATTGGGTCAGGCGGCGAATGTTCGAATTTGGCGCATGCGCAGGCGGTGCTTAGCCCTTAATACAGGAGAGTCTCTTCGTAGAAGAATCCGCCTAGGAATGAGGAATGAAAATGACAGTTCGCCAAACAAGTGAACATCACGTGTAATTCAGAGAAGAATCCCTCCTCCGCGACAGCTGTTCAGCCACGCCTCTCATTGTTTAATGTTTGTACATGGCTCCCGTTAAGACATGATTCACAGCCGTGTAAATATATTTTTAAAAAATTGATAAAACGCAAATCAAACTACGGAACGCTCTCGATTTCGCCACCTTACCGCACGGGAGAAGGAAACACATGCGCCAATACACACGCATAAAGTAAATTCAATGTAATGTTTATTAAAAAAATATTATTTTTCAGAACAGCACAGTAGCACTGCACTTCCTAATTTCAATCATTTCTCGTGGCAAACTACATTTTCTTCGGACGATATCATCACAAAAGCAAGTGTCGAAGCCATTTGCAAGTTTGCCAACTGCAAACGAACGAATGAAGGAAGGAGAGTCAAATGTTCTGAAGGGAACGACACAAGAACCACAGCACCTTCAGTTCTGTTGCCAACGAGTGTCAAATGGCCCTTTCTTATAAAAATCGCTCCATAATTCAGGCCTCGCAAATCTGAAATTCCGTGCAATCCGATTTTATAAAAAGAAGAAAGAAAAAAGCCTGATGTGCGGTAAATCACCCAAACAAGCAAACTAGCGGCGAATCGAGGGCAGGCTCTTGGCAACTCTTGGTTGACGATCACCCATGTGTGCAATGATCGGTGCCAGTGTCAGTTTGCTACATTGTTGTTACCGATTCGCGCTTATTTGTTTTTGTCATTGGACAGTGCGTTACTTCTGTAGGCGTACAGTAATTTCAAACTTAATTTACGTATCAACGTATGCATCTAATAGCATCTGCATATTAAATTAGACTTCGTTTTACATTGTAGTTGAATATTCCGATATATATTTCCCTTTTTTCCGTGTCAAGTTTTTTTGTAATACGATGGTACCATCAGCCCCTATTGCCTCGGATTATTGCGACTCTACTGTGCATCCGATGCCCACTTCTCATGGGCTCGCTAACAAAAGGACGTGTGCACATGGATCTAACAGGCAGAGTACGCAACCGCTGCGAACTGGTGGAATTGCAAAAAGAAGGACCAAACCGCGAGTCCGGTCATGGCGAAAACAAATACTTTTTAGTTGGCTCTTTTTAATAACTCCGTTTCGACCATTACGATTTATAGTAAGTTATTAACGTTCTGAACGTACCTTTTATTCAGCAGACTGTGTACATTGATTCAAACAATGAGCATTTCCAAGTTGCTGCAACGAAAGATTCGTCCACGTTTTGATGTTCGTCTGTGACAACCCATCTTTTGCTCCCAGATAAGAGAGAATACTTCAGTTTTCAACTCTTTGACGTGCTCATGTGTTTAGTAATAAATCACGATGCCATTCTTTCTGGAAGTGATACTACAGTGCAAATTAATTGTTTGCAGTAGTGACACTTCCAGTCTGAATGTGGCGGGTTTTGGCTCAATATTTCCCAGTGCTATCTTACAGCGATATTTACGACCTTCCTCCAGCGAGTTCGACTTTCACTCGCTCGCTGCGCCACGTGTCCGTGACGTCGATGCTGTTGCGGTTTCGAAGTGAGTCACTAGAGTGCGCGGATGGCATTTTTTAGAGAGAGAGAGAGAGGGGGTTCGTAACTTGACGTTTACACTTGCCCGACTGATTTAAAAACGTTCTCTGAATGAAAAACAAACAAACAATATTTAGAAAAGATGTTGTAGATGTAATAAATTAGGAAAATTATTAGAAAAATTAAGAAATGTTTAAATTGATTTTTCGAAAACAATTTTTATAGCAATCACCTTCAACGTTTTTAACTTAATAATAATATGAAATGTTTCCGTTTTTGGAAAAAACCTGGACATCTGTTCTAGCAGAAAGGGAAATCGAATTGATTGTTTAATAATATTTGTTAATAATAAGATTATATTTGAGTATCTACCAAAGGGCAAGAAAATAGATATCCCCCTTTTTAGATCTTTGGGAAACTATGTAAATATTTTAATAAGAGGGCTAATGAATTCGCTGATTTAAAATCGTTTTAACGTTAGTACATAAACAGCTGTTGCATTATCAGAAGGCAAACCCAGGATTGGTGATGGGGGGGGGGGGCAACAAGTACTAGGTGTCCAGCCGACTTGATGTTTTCTCATAAAGAATTTCCATAAGAATAAAATGCATTTTTATTTGTTAACTAATATCTAATATTTATAACTATGAAACGTATCAAAATGTAAAGTTTAATATGGACTTACTGTGATAAAAAGTGACTAGGGTAAAATAAAATTTTCTTGTCAATTGATAAACCTTCATCTTTAAATTCTGAAATGTAACTTCTAATTAACACTGGCTGATTGTGCTACTTTTCGCATTTAACACTGGCTTAATAGAGACATAAATAGACCTGAACTACACATAATATTCTGATTGGCTTGTACCTGGCAAGGAGGAGCTGTACAAATTGAATTCTGATGTCCCAATCGCTGTGACGTCATGCGATTTTCGGGTGGCAGTCTCAGAGAGCATGAGTTGGGGAAGTGTGGGTACAGACCATCCAGGTTTCAAGATCATGTGTCAAACAAAGCCAATTATTCATCACCTCCATCTGGATGAACACTCAGATCTTTTAGTCAGGGCCGGAGAGTGAATCTATTCTCCACATAAGTTAAAACATTAACAGTGTCTTTATATTGCTTTCCCAATGTCAATTCCACCTAATAAAAAAACGCCCTACTATTGAAGGAATTACTGAACATGTTTAATTCCTTATTGTTGAGATGCATTTTTAATATTTAATGAAATTTCACTATTAAGCTTAATATGTTATATGAACTGATTAGAAAAGATAAGAAATATTGGAAATGTATGGACTTTTATTCAATTATGTACCAAAACCCAAATTTTGGCAAAATATGGGAGAAAAGAAGCATTTTTCAACTCTACACATTGTGAAACAGGAAGATAATGCAAAATAATATCTTTAATAGTTTATTTAGTATGTATTTAGCACATAAAAGTACATTCCGTGTTTATAATGTAAAAATTATTATATTGAATGACTCGTTAATATACAAAATTAGTAATAGCTGTATTTATTAATTTGCATAATTGGTTCAGGGGGGCCGAAGCCCCTGCCCCCCACACTGCGTGGGTCACGAATTCTTGATCAATGAAATTACATATTGTATGAAATAAGAATATTATACTCGTAGACCCAAACAAGATGTATCATGATAGAAATATGACAGTCAAATAAACCGTAACTAAATTCAGAAGTTACAATTAAGCCCTTTACATCTCCGTTAAAAGGAAATGAATTATTTTTTTCTCGCCCCCCGGGCTTCCCTCAGGCTCTGAATATTGGGGAAGTCCCCCTATTCTTCCAGTGGTATTAACGGTGCGATCTAAATATTTACTTTCACGTATCTTGTAATGATTTACATTCATTTCACAAGCGTGCGCTAACATGTACATGATCCGATCTACTTCCGGATATTGTTTTCATTTCGTCAACTAGAGAATATTCACATATCAATTCTTTTATGTAGTTAAATTTAAAATAAATACAATTTAAAACTTCGGTATTAAGGAATGTTATTTACAACCATATTTCTTTTATGCCATTTGGTCTATGGCAAGTTTAACTACAAGCGGGATGGAATTAAATGTCGCAGACTCTGAAATTTTGAAACTCTTCGAGTTTTGTCCATTTCCAACCGTTTAAAAGGCAATTCCCACGCAAACATAAATTCATCTACACTTTGATTTTTTTGCAATATTCTTATAGGTGACCATTTTGGAACAAAGTACATCGCTCGTGGAAACACTCCCTGACCTGCAACTACGCGCACTGAACTGAACATTCAGGCGTAGCCTCAGCCCAACCGTTTTGTACCACAGGTCGTAAGGTTTTGGGGTGTCTTTCAAGGGTCTAAACCAATAAGCGTAGAAGCAAGATTATTTTTTTTATTTTATAGCAACAATTTTTTACTTTTATATGAAGTTCCAACTTTTATGTTTATATCAATAGCTTAAAATACTTTTTATTCATAATTAGAAATTGAGTTTGAATAAAAGTTTAATATGTTTATTTTAATTAAATTCGTACAAATTCTCTTAATATTAATAAATAATAATAATAACAATAATAATAAAACATTTCATTAGTGTCTTTCGCGATAATGAAAACATAACACTTTATTCACAATAAGTGGCTTCGGTGTAGTAATTTTGAAGAGCCCTCCTTAGGCGCCGACGCCGGTGAAATGGAGATCCGTGTACTCCAAAGCTATTTAATGGCATTTATATATCAGCAAACAACGTCTAGCGGTGTTTTTTTGCTACTTTATTGGTGAAGAAATCTGCATGAATAGTCAGCGTACGGAAAAATGGCATTATATAAGCAGATATACTGTATGAATCGCATAATATAAGCAGATACACTGTATGAATCGCATGATAAATGCAGATATACAGTATGAATTGCATGATAAAAGCAGATATACTGTATGAAGGCGACCTGTCGGCGCCCGTAGATTCTACGGGCAGCGACCTCAATGTGCTGACAGGTGGCGCTCAAGATCCACGTGCGTGACGTTTCGCCCAAGTTTCGTAGACCCAAGCGCTCTTCGGTGATACTCAACTGTTTAGCATTTGTCAAAAAAAAATCGTCCTTTTTCCTGAAAGGATCATATGTAAATAGCAACTGTAGAAACGACATTGCACCTGATGTAGCACTGCGTTAAACGAGCTCTTGTGTTATTTGCAGGAATGCAGTCGCCATCTTGCGATGCAGACGAAGAACATCAACATCGACCAGGATTCGCTGAACAATTCGCAACAGCTCTCTGAGGTGAGTCCCACTCTGAGGTGAGTCCCACTCTGAGGTGAGTCCCACTCTGAGGTGAGTCCCACTCTTCCCGGAGGCCGGGGTCAGCATCTACAGTACTTGGCTGTCCGGGAGACACCTGTTTTCGCCATGAATTCCAAATTGTGGCAATTAATTAGCAATCAATCATATGTGGGTTTCCGCCGAGCTACGATCCGAATTTTTACTTGTGTGCTGGCGTCACGTCAAGCCAGCTCGCACACGTTTTCGGCACGAAAATACGTGGCAATCAATTCGGAATTGCGGCGATTAATTCGCAATAAATCATTTGGCATGTCTTATTCTGGTGTGCTGACATGGCTGTTCCAGCTTGACACTTTTTCGGCAGTCAAGCTGTGTCCTTTCTTAGGGCGAAATGTGGAAGGTGGCAGCACGGCGGCCGAAACGTGTCTGTGACCAGGACGAAGCGTGTCCCGTACAGCCAAGTAGCTCCTGACTACGGCAGCGCAACCCTACGCTGTCATTTGACACTTAACCCACCCCTCTGCGCGAGGAATGAAAAATATTTTTGCACATCCGCTGTTGCAATTTTATGTACGTTGTGAGACACTGAATAAAGTATCGATAGGTCTTTTCTGCAACAGGGAGTATTCGAAAGCGTAGGCGTGCGCGGTTGGAGTCGGTATCTACTTGGCTGAGCGGGACACGCCGCGTCCTAGGCACAGTTGTAAAAGTTGATGCCGCCATTGTGCGACCTTCCTCAGGGCGAAATCCTCAAGGCAGGTCATGAGAAAGGTCTGAACATTAAGACGGACACTTTAGCACCTGTGAATACGATGCAGTGTTCATGTAAATAACATAACGTTTCACTTATCCATGTATTTATCAACAAGAAAAAGAACGAAAAAAAAGAACGATGCGGCGTCTCATGGACATACACCCTTTCCCCCTTTCCACGTCCACAGACCGGCTGAGGTGGCTCAGGGCATGCAATGATGTCTCTGCAGTGCATCTGACCGGGAGAGCCTAGGCTTCAGAGTGGCAGAATTTTCGACACCAGCTACATAGCTAGTGTAGACACTGAAGGGGAATTCTAAGCAACCGGCTGCTTTGGTAGTTTTCCGTGACTTCTATTATCAACACCAGGCGAATGCCGGAGCAGTTCCTAACAAACAGGTCACGGACTCCGCGCGAGCTCACCCCCTTGCTGACACGCAGTTACACTCGCATGCACTACACTACCACACATGCTGGGAAACTAGTTGGGAGGTTAGAGATTGTCCCGTCTTGGGGGATGCCACGCTGGTGGAGATACCTGGTTGTAGAAAATAACCCAAGCCGAAGTAGCTCGACTTCGAAATAGGGTAAGATCACGACCACCACCTCCCGCGATGAAAACATGCCTACACTTACGGGACAAGCGACCTCACCAGTTGACGCGTCCGGAATCACTAATCAGTCAATCAATTGTAGTACCTGTGGAAGTAGAGAGCAATGGTGTATTCCAAGCATCATTGTCAATGTAGATCTGGTACCCGCAGAAAATCAGCCAGTTTTTTTAATCCTTGCCGCTTATCGGAAGCGCGTGGCTGGGCCCACTTCGGAAGGGACCCTAATGCCTCATTCAAAATACAAACTTGAACGTAACGTAAAGCCGTAAACTTTGCAGTATAATTTACATGTATAAACAAACATTCACAATGACGCTTCAACGTATTCATCGATTGTCGATTCGTTTCTACCATGGTGCAAGGATCTTTTCATCGTGGTTTCTAGCTTTCTCTTCGATTTTCCTATCGATTTATCTTTATATATAAATGCGATTAGCTGTTGTATTTACCATGCATTTTCTTTATTTTATAAACGAGGATTCTCTTGTACCAAAGCCACGAGTAACTCGTCGAACATAATTATTGATTCTCCGCGTCAAGTTAGTTACAAAAAAATGGTTCAACTTGTTACTTAGAATTGACTACTCGCATGAAATCCGTTCGCAAACTAGTTCAGTACACAACACTAATGTAATTACATAACCACAAACTACCTGAACACAATCCATGTTTGTCTCTTTCGTGCTGCTTTGTGATTGGTCATCGGTAGAATTCAGACGTAAACTTCACGTAAAAGATTGGTGCTTGTGTTTAGCTTACGGACCTAGGGTTACGTCAAGGCATTCTGAATGGTGTCGCTTCGTAACTCATTTGTAGATCTCAATGCTACGTTATGTTTACGTTTAAATTTGCATTGTGAATGAAGTCTAAAGGCTCATTTACAATGCAAACATAAGCTTGGGGTTAACATTCAAGTTAGGACTACGTCCATAGGCGGACTCGTTCACAATGCTTAAGCAGTGTCATGCATACGCAAATAAACTTTTGTGCTTATGCGTAAGTATGACATAAGAAATGAACCAATCTCTGTACGTTAACCCAAAATCAAGTATCGAAATATGAGCGAAGTCGATAGACGAACTGACGCCTTATGGGCCATGGTCACAGTCGATAACTCAAAATCGATTGTCACATCCAACCAATAGTAAACTAGAATACCTCACAGCCAATAGAAGCTCTTATTGTGTTTACGTTTATGTTAGACAGTGTGAATACTTCAGTCTATCGCTTGTGCTAATGTTTACGTGTCATGTGCGTTGTGCTTATGTTTGTGTGCGCTGTGGAGGGCCCTGCGCGAGGACACGTGTGAAGTGGCGTGGTGGGCGTGCGTGTGTTGCAGAAGGGCGCGGCGCTGCTGCTGCAGGCGCCGGCAGGGGTCGCTGCAGGCGCCGCGGCCGCCGCGCAGGGTCCCCCGCTGCCCCCCCGCGCGCTGCGCCTGCTGCAGGGGGCTCGGCGGCTGCTGCACGCAGGTAACCACCTTCATTTGCATATTATTTATTGATTTGTTTATTTATTTAGTTGTCTATTTGCTTGATTATTTATTTGTCTATTTTCTTGATTATTTATTTGTCTATTTGCTTGATTATTTATTTGTCTATTTGTTTGATTATTTATTTGTTTGTTTGTTTGTTGACATACCAAGCGCGAAACGATTTGAACAATCATAGGTGTAATGACCAATCAGTGTTTTTCTCTTGTTTCTTTTATTTCTTTGCTACCTGTGCATGTGATGCAAAAATGTTACCTCTGACTGCGTATTTAAATACAGGAATGTGGAAAATAAAAGATTAGGATAGTAACTATGGGATTTATATTATTTCCTTAACGATCGAGTTTACGCGGCCGGTTATTATTTTGTAATGTAAAAAGTTTTGAAGAAAATTAAAAAAAAACATGTTATATCAAAATGTAAAAAATAGCAAATGCATTTTCTAAATGTAAATTTTTTGACCTTGATTCTTAGTTTATTCACTAATAAGTCATTAAAACTTAATTTTACAGGAGCCATCGGCCATCACATTCGGCCATCTCCGAACCAATTTAGGTTATGTTTCACGCAGCGATGCTCACTTCTTTAGAAAATAAGAATTATAGTGATTCCCCGCAATATTTTGAGTTCTATATACAAAACATCATTCGTACCATAAATAGATACATCAGAGATGTGGATAATCTATCGGAAGACTAAAGTGACGATCCATTTCGAATTCGCACAAGTCAAATTGGACGATATTTATGGGGAAAATATCGACTGTGCACACATTATTGGAAGTAAACTACGGGTCAGCGTGCGCAAATTGCAATTTTCTGTTTTTCCGATCTCCTATGAGAGCGCTTCTAATTTTGCGTACCCATTTTCCACTACTCATTTTCCATTACTCATTTTGCACTACTCATTTTGTTCGTAGGAAACTTGAAAGAAATGTGGGCGTCTTTCTATGTCTTCATATGTAATGAGTTCTTGCGTATTTTAATGAAGCTCTTATTTTTAAGGGTTTCTCATTTCTTAAGCGCCGACTATATACTCCCCCTTCTGAATACCTACATATTGTCCCACGGGAAGATGTGGAGTGGTCATGCGTCGTGATCATACTGCCGTATCACATGCAGCAGCTCAGCATAAGACGCGCTCACTGGTGATTGTACCCCTACGAACGCTCTAATTGGCCGAGAAGCTGCCACGCGAAAACGCAACCACGATGAGCGGTTTTTTCCTGCGTTCAGCCGAGCCACAGAGCAGCCACGACGAAGGCAGCGCTGCTCTCTTGCCAAAGCAGGCCTTTTCTCTAATTTTGTTTAATTTTGCTTATTAAATGGATAATACGGAAAATGGTTTGCTTCATATCGCGAAAACTGGGGTAAAACTTAGTCGCTTTAATGATTATGATCAAAGCTTGGTATCTGGCGTGTCATCTTTTAATTTGTGTATTCTAGACGTAAGCTAACTTGTAAATGAATATTTGTCACGTCGTATACGTTATTGGGTCATTTTTTTAAATATAAATTATTTTATCATGGTAAATTAAGTTTTAGTGTCATTTTTGCCATTTTCAATTTTTAGGTCATTTTTGTACTTTTACGTCATTTTTGTCATTTTTACGCATATTGTCTCCTTTTCGTGTTTTTTTTTGTTAGTGAACGTTTCTCGACTTTACAATAACAGACTAAATTAATTCTTATTAATTCATAACTGCTTAACATTAACTTATAAATTCATCAGTTCATAACGAAATCCATAACTGCTTAACATTAACTTATAAATTCATCAGTTCATAACGAAATCCATAACTGCGGTGTTTTTCGAACTCTCAAAATTACAGGGGTCATCGATAACTTCCTCAACCTTTCAAAACTGAAGGTTCAGCTCGGAGACAGCACTGCCGCTGTCTCTGCAGTGGCTCTGACCTGGAGGTACTAGGTTCGAGTTCCGACGCTGGTGGATTTTCGGCCATCCTCGAAATCTTCACGCCTAGGTCGAATTCGGTCGCTGTCTGGAGGAGAAATCCAGCGGCCGGCTGCTCTGATCGGTAGTTTTCCGTGGTTTCTGCTATCAACACCAGACGAATGCCGGGGTAGTGCCCTTATAAACAGGTCACAGTCCATGCGCAACCTTTCCTAGCTCTTTCGTGTCCTATTCTCGCCTCTTACACATACACTACCATACGGTCGGGAGCTTAGAGGTCGGCGCTGGATCTCACCATCCTTCGGGGAAAGAACATCGCCACCTCAGTGATTAAATCTTTCACTACGCTAACGAAAGTAATGCACAGAGGTATTGAAATACGAGCAAAATCAATTAAGTCAAGGCTTCCATGGCATGTTCGCCTTAGCGATGTCGGCCACCCAGATCGGCCTGTAGCTGCCAGTAGTTCCCACTGAAGCTCGACTGGCGCATAGACCGTAGGCTATTACGTTTCATTAGTGACATGTTGCCTTTCTTAAACGGTAATTACACTCCAAATTAGTAGAACATCATTATAGGTGTTGGTCTTCGAGAAGTCAGTTCTGTTGGCTTCTGTATCATGCCACTTTGGTAAAATCATATTTATTGCAGGAAATTTCATTAACAAACCTTTTTCATTACTCTTTTGGTGAAATTCAAGTTATTTGGCAAAAATTCAATATTCATCCACTGTTATGACTCTACATGGGCAGCGAATGATTGGGTTAATTCATGGCGTAAGGAAAATAGTTACCCTATTGTTAAGTCAAATTCTCCTACTTTTCGGGGCACGTCGTTTGAAATTTCCACAATTGTGTAAAGTCGGGATTTTGTATTTGGCGAAATTTGTTAAACCGTACCCAAATGTTACTAACCCAGCATTAAAAAAACCGATGAAATTTCTATCATCAGTAATGAGATGAGTTAAAGGTCGCGCCGTGAAAAGAAGGGAAAGAAAACATTTTTGCCAATCAAATTTTTTAACTGATATTTTTTTACTATCGTCCACATTGTTTTAAAATCAACAAATATGTTATAGAATATTAGGAGTCATGTTCTGGGGAAATATCCCGTAGATAGTACTCCAACGATATCACGTCCAAAATCAATTTAAAAAATGTTATTTTTTCTCGTTGAATTTGGCGCCTAAATTGATTGACAAAAGTATTTTCATATTCAACATTTCGCCCGTCTCTGCAATTTTTTCCAGCCTGGTACATGCAGTAGAAGCTATAAAATTAACACGTGAAATACACGTTTTTCATTGTTTATTGTGCAACAGATTGCCCTAGGAGACAGGAAAGGAAAATACGCCATTTTTTATTATCTTTCATGTGAGTATCGCGATTTTTGATTTGGTTTAGTGGCATTTTTTTCCTCCTATTGGGTTATATCCTTTGACAATGGCCACATATTAACTGCGTGTGCAGAAATAATACAAGAAAGAACGTGCTATTTTGTAGCACCACTAGCTGCCAGTAACTTTTGGTAGTTTCTAGTATCACCTTGAGTAGTAATTGTTTACCACAACATCGATACTTCAATACATCACCAAAAGGTTTTCGATGTCGATGGAAACATCGCAAAAACATGGAAGTTTTTAATATGAAGAAACTTTTTGAAGTAAAATGTCCTGGTTGTAATGTGATATGTATGTCGTTAAAATTAATTGTATTGCGCCCTACATTTGACAGGTGTCTTAATTTTCTAAACTATTTTCTATGTAGTAAAGGTTTAAATTGCAGCTTACCACTATTACTATACGTACAAAATAATCTAAAAGGTGACAACACCGGAGAAAGATTGTGAATAGCAAACAGTTTCGTGCCTCATGGGGATCGAAAATAGTGACAGTTGTCAATGGCTGTTGATTGCGAACAATCCACAACTAAAGCATACTGAAGATTTTATTCATATCATGTCATCTTAGGCGCAGAACCACAGCCTAGCGACATCCAGCTGTGCGGATAAGCGATCTGTTTCATTAGCTGCTTGCGCCATCCCGCCACCGAAAAGGTTTCGTACGTTATTAGACGAGGAAAAGGAGTCAAGAGTGCATTACGATAGTTAGTCCGTGAACTATCAGAATCAATTATGGAGAGAGCACAAACTCTGAAGAAGTATCTAGAGAAATTACTAATGAAAAAGTTACGAAGCAAACAATTGAAAATAACTGATTTTTTTAAGGACAAATAAAGACATTGAAGGTTTCAGTTCGTGCTGTTAATATATTTTGCTTTATCTCCGTATAAATAAAATCAGTCGTTGTATAGAAGTTCTATTTAATTTTGACATCATCGGATATAGAGACCATCTGATATAGTCAACCAAAAATATTAGTCCCCAAAAGTTCACTATAACCGGAGACGACTGTAGATGTTCCTGGTCGAAAATATCGATGTTTTAAAAACATTAAAAAAATTTTTCGTCCCTAGCCGAGGGGCCATTGGAGAGAAGTATGTGGCAACACCGTGGTGGAGTGGGGGGGGGGGAGGGGGCGTGTCCCCCGTGGGCGCCCCCTCGCGCCCTGATTCGCGTCTCGCCGGCTCGTCCGCCCACGCGCCGCCTCGCAGCCCCGGCCCCCTGCGGCGATTTCAATCGGCGGCGGCTGCGGGGAAGGCAATCGCCGGGGCCTTGCTCAGCGCCCTGCCCAGCTGCAGGAAACAGAGAAGTCTTCGAGACACTACGCGTTGCACAAAAGTTTCCGTTAAGTGTGCAATTACGTAATGCCTATCCACAATAACAGCTTTTGGAAACTGGTTATTACGAACTAGCGGAACCCCTGCAGACGTCCTGCCCTCCATCTCTCTTCTTCATCTTCTCTCTCCTTTTCTCTCCCACTCGCTCTCACCGTCCCTATCACTCCCTGTCTTCGTATATTCGTGTCTCTCTCTCGTTCTCTCTCTCTCTCGTTCTCTGTCTCTCTCTCTCGTTCTCTGTCTCTCTCTCGTTCTCTCTCTCTCTCTCTCTTTCTGTCTCTCTTTCTCATTCTGTCTCTCTCTCTCGTTCTCTGTCTCTCTCGTTCTGTCTCTCTCTCTCGTTCTGTCTCTCTCTCTCGTTCTGTCTCTCTCTCGTTCTCTGTCTCTCTCTCGTTCTCTGTCTCTCTCTCTCTCTCTCTCTCTCTCTCTCTCTCTCTCTCTCTCTCTCTCTCTTTCTGTCTCTCTCTCGTTCTCTGTCTCTCTCTCTGTCGTACTCTGTCTCTCTCTCTCTGTCGTTCTCTGTCTCTCGTTTTCTGTCTCTCTCTTTCTCTCTCTCTCTCCTGAGCTTAATTTCATAATCAGAGGGGCAAAATGTGCAAGACGCTCTTAACACTCGTAATTCGGTGTGCGGCGGGTTGCTTCCACCGCCGCTGCGTAGAATGCCCTGTTCAGGGGCGCTCGAGTCAGCATAAATGAATTATCAACGCGCGTCTCTGTGCGCAGTCTTGTGCAAGTCCCCATAGTACAATGCTTATTTCTTCCCACGAGTGCAAGTCATAGACGTTTTGTTGCAAGCGGACTTAATGGGCTGTTCGAACCAACAAACATTGTGTTTTATGCATTAGATTAAACTTTTAGAAGACGAATGTACAACTTAATAATAATAACTGACAACAGGCTTAGAGCATCAACTGTTGTTACTGCTAAACCTATGACCGGCAGGTTCATAGATTTGAGTCACGACAGAGGCAGGATATTCAGCTGTTATTGGTTTAAAACAGAAAATAGCTTCATGATGGATCTTCAGGCCAGAACCCCAATTTCACATTGATGCATTGTAGGTGTGTCATGATGGGCCTACTAATTCATCGATTTAATTTTACCTAGATTTTGAGTTTCTGCTTGCGACTGACCAGCCTGATAAGCCATAGGGTCATCAGTAAAGGTAACAATTGACTAATTCTATGCTCCACCTCTCCCCGAGTGTTTCTCTAGCTGCTCACCCATGTAACTCCCTTGGATTGATTGATTGATTAGAGATTCTGTCCTCTTCAGCCTCTAAGCTCATTAGTCCCGTAAGTGTTGTCCACTTGTTAATCGCTGGAGATGGCGGTGATTGTCTCCCGCTGGATGGTTTACTCCCAAATTGATATTTCCCACCAACGAACACCACCCCTCGTAAGAGAAACGCTAAGCCCCCGAGTAGTCTCCCAAACAAGAGTGGTAGTGCAGTGTGTGGAAGTAAAGGGGTTGAAGATAGGAGAAATAAGAGGAAGGAAACATCGCGTGGGGTCCGTGGCCCGTTTGTGAGGGTACTGCTCCGGCATTCGCGTGATGTTGATCGGAGAAACCACGGAAAACTGCCGGTCGCTACAATTCTCCGGTTGATGGAGGCTGAATACGAACTAGCTTTGTAGCTAGTGTGGAAAATGCTGCCACCGTCGGGATTCGAACCCTATTACCTCCCGGTCAGAGGCACTGCAATGGCATCAATTCTTGCCCTGAGTCACTTAAGCCGGTAGATAGTAGTTCCCTCGGAAGTTCTGCGCATGTTCCATTCTTGTTCTACACATACCATTTCCTCGTGTGATCACCTCATGTGTAAAATATAAAACAAGAGGGGCTGAAGCGCCGTGAACACTCAAAGTTGAGTAACTAATGCCCAGAGTAAATAATGTTGGGGGCTACGCCAGGAAGTGTAAATAATCAGAATAAGTTAGGTCGTAAGTAGATTTTGATTAGTTCGTAAATATCTAGTTTAAACGCTAGGCTGTAAACGTTGTGTTTAACTAGAGTAAAGACAAATAAGAAATAATAATAATAATAATAATAATAATAATAATAATAATAATAATAATAATAATAATGTAGTTACCGAGCGAAGTGGCTTAATGCATAGGGCGCTGAAATCTCAATCGAGGGGTCCGAGTTCGGTCCCCGGGCCTGCCATCCTCACCGGTAATTTCGTGGTTTCGCTCGGTCCCAAGGGAATGCTGAGATGGTTTCAAAAGCCCACGAACACCTTCCACTACTCCATCTAACATCCTCTACCATCATCCTAGTCCTTTCACCCCTCGTTATTACCCCATAATAATAGTAATAATAATAGTAATAATAATGATAATGATGATGATGATGATGATAATGATAATAATAATTTAGTTATTGAAAACAGTAAAGTTTTCGTTTAGAAAGGAATTTGAGCTTCCTTCTGGACTGGGAGTGCTCGTTTAGTGGCGGTGGCCTGCACAGACGTGGCGGGTGGCCGTAATGCAATAGCCGCGTCTGGTCGAAGTGCCGTTCCGCGCGCGGAGCCGCAGGGGGAGGAGCCCCGGGCTCCGCTTGGGCGTCGGCGCGCGCGGATGCTCCGATTCGTCGCGGAGCTACCACGCGGGAAATCTCCCGCGCGCGCGGCCGGCACTCGGTTTCCCTGCGCCCAGCTGATCCTCTGTGCAGCGAGGCAGCCGGCGTGCGGGAAGGTCCGTCAGACTGGGACAACCTCTACGGCACAATCAAGAAAAACAAATTCGAGCGTTTCGTTCTCACTTGTTGCTAATATATTTCGCGGAATTTTTTTTCAAACTGATACTGTTTATGAAATAAATGTAGTCGACTTGACGGACAAAGTGGCCCAACGAAGTAAAACCATTTAGAATGTTTACCTAGGTAATTATATATTTTATGAATAAGTCAGTTTTATATTATTGTTGTTATTATTATTATTATTAATATTATTAATATTATTAATAATATTATTCATATTATTATCATTGTTTTTGTTGTTGGAGCATAGGCCATTATTGAGTACTCTACACGATTAACGTGTGTAATATTTCCCGGATCTGCTCTTCATCTGTATTCCTCAGTACGACAATATTGTTGCGCATTGAAGTGTGAATCATGAGATGATAGGATGAAGATGAGGGGTGAAGGTAGAATCACAAATACGACCATGTCTACGCAAGACAAACCTGCAGCCTCCTTGGCGGAGGCGACCGCTGCCGCAACCATTTGCGCCACGGGGCTGTATTTTATTGTCGTAATTAGCTGCCGCATCGTGATATTCCCAATTGCAGTTAAAATAATAACAGATAAACGCGGCGCGCCGCGGTGGTTGCGCAAGGCGCCGCGTGGCGCGCGCGCCCTGTCGGTGCGTGCTGCGCCCTGTCGGCGGCCGCGGGAGGCTCCGCCGGCAGCCTGCCGCGGCGGCGGCGCTGGTGTCGGCGCCGCTCGCCAGTCGCCGGTCCGCCGCCGCTCGCCCCGCGTCGCCGCGAAGGCGCCTCCCGTGCCGGTGCCAGTGATAGCGAGTGGTAGTGTCGGGAGTGTCGTGGACAGTGCGTGCATGGAGCAGAGCCGCTGCCCCCGCTGAGCAGCCGCCCCCAGGCTGGAGCCGCCGCCGCCCCCGAGACGCGCCTTCCCGCCCCCCGCAGGTGCGTCTCCCGCCTCCGCCCCCGGCCCCCCCGCTGGGGGCGGTGCGTCATGTGATCAGAGCGGCATCTGCCGCTTTGCTGCTCTGCAGCGCGTTGAAATCTCCGCCGCAAGTGGCTTGGTCTGCAGCTCGCGATGTGTAGTGTATGGTCAGATATTGCCACGCTTTGAATTTCTTCCGGGAAACATCGATTTTTAGTCATCAAACTTCTTTCTGCATCTTGTGTTGCACTCTGCGGGCGTTGAAATCTCCTCAGAAATGGCATAATCCGCAGTTTTTACAGAAGGCAATGAAACCAGCAAACCCCTTTCTTTGAAATTCCTAGTGTTATAAGTCGATGCGTTCTAACCATATCTTTTTATATCTCACAAATGATGTACACTGCAGACTGCAAGTGTTGAAATCTCCAAAAGAGATGACAAAATTGCTTGGTCCTAGGCCATCATTGTGTACAGCAACCATCTCGTTCTCCAATGCCCAGTGTTACGTCGCATCTGCTGTGCAAACGCCTTCGAAGTCTGTAAAGTGTGAGCATTGAGACCTGCATACGAGGTGTGCATGATCTAACCTGTAATTTTCAGTGTAGCCATCACGGACTGAACTTTCTAGTGTTACACCTTTTTTACTTCTCGTACGTAAATATGTACGTACGAGATACGTAATAACTACGGGCATTAAAGTCTACGCGAAAGTCGACGAAATGCTGTGGTTGCAGTTCTCGAAACTTGAAGTGTGACTAGCAGTCCTCATTCATGTAAATTCTTAGCATTAAAAGTCGATATTTACTTATTAAACGCCTCCAGATTTTCCTTTCATATTGCATAGTTCTCTGTAGAGCACGTTTACGTTTGTCTTTCATTTCGCACCAGAACCTATTAACCTCCGACAATGAATTTTGCAATAAAACTGTAATGATGTGTTTGGTTTTATGAGTCAGTGTGTGTTAATCAAATAATCTCACCTCGTCTCGCTTTGTAATCCGCACCCAACGGTCATTCAAACCCCCAAAAGTGGCTTCTAAGAGACAAGAATCGTCTATATTTGCGACACGATATCTGCTCATCGAACACCTTTTTTCGTCTTGTAGTGCACATTGCAGGAATATGGAGTTAAACATTTTCGAAAAAACAAACAAATAAACGTTTAAACGGGTTAGTCTGCAGCTCTCATTTCTTGCTATGTAGACAAACATCTCAAACTCAAATAACCAGTATTTCAACTCCTTTTACTGATGAATTGCATTTGAAATCTGTATTGTAAGGGCATTCAAATGTTGAAATGTTCACCCATTAGTTTGAAAATATCGTTTCCTGCGGCTCACTTCTCGTCCTACATTTTTCTTGAGTAGTCTAACTGACAGCAGAATGTGAGAAATACAGAAAACCAGTAGGAACATTTCAACTATGTCATGCCATGCTATATAGGCGTTGATGTTTTAGGGTAATGAGTTGCTCTCCGAAAGCAGAAGTAGAGGAATGTCTCCGAATGGAGTAACTGTGTAGCGATGTTCGTAGTATGTTGATCTCGCTATGCGTTCTGGAATTTAAAGCTGTCGTACATTCTAACAAGTCCTGTTTAGAGGATTTTAGTAGGAGAGATGCTCAGTCGAATGAGATGTGTGTTTGTTGCTTTTTATTGTTTGATATCGTTTTCCCAGGGTATGAATTTCAGTGGGTGACATGTTAACGCCTCTTCTAGAGATTTTAATGCCTGTAGTTCGCAATGTATAATGAGAGATCTGAAGACCGTAAAGAGGGCTACGGAAGTTTGATGAGAAGAGATCGATTCCCAATAATGTAAATATATCGACGACGGAGGTGTAGAGATTGCGCTAATTTTACGAGAATCTTGTGAGGTCTGCCACGAGCACGTTTCTTTGACAGGGAACAAGAAGTCTATTTTTCGCTTCAGGGAGAAGACTAGCCGTGTCAACAAGTCTTCAATGTTTTCATCAAACCAACTCGCTTTTTTTACAAAATCTTCTCGCTCAGGATTGTTTATATTTGATTATTTGTTTCTGTAATTTGAAGTTGGTGATTCTGTCATTGTTTCCTCCAGTTGTAGCATTGGGTAGGTTATAAAATTACGTTCTGAATTAATTCCGTATATCGTTTCTTTTCTGGTATCGAATTCTGCATCTTCATATCCTCACAAGGAATTTCCGCATCGTGTAGTCACGTGCGTTGAGCACGTGCGTATAGTGGTTAAAGTTTCATTCGCAGCCTTTACATTAACAGTTAATTTTGGTATGGCTTTCAACCGCTGACTTCATTTTTGTGTTCCTAACGAAGTGAGGATGGTGTTCCTAATCATGATCTGATGTCTGCCGAGCTTAACGGTCTGATAACCAACGAGTTTTTGTTACAAGGACAATGACTTTACAATGAAATACACTCATCTGAACGATCACAAATGTGAATAGTGCAGCATCACTTCATGAATGTAGACGTTTTTAATTAACTCTGAAAGATCTTTAGTATTCAATTCTTAAAAGTAATTTGTAAATTCAGTGTATAAAAGAGGCATTGAACTTAAAAAAAAGTATTACAATCACAAGTGTTGTGCTGTGTTTATTGAAAATAGCACAAAATAGTACGAGAAACGGAAATTGTAATACAAGTACAATATTTAAAAAAAGAATCAATAGAAGTGTTGACGCACTTCAGTGTATTTTAAGTTTATTAAAATCTGAAGTTCCATTGTAATTAAATACTTCATTTGCTTTGCAAACAGAAAAAATAACTAGATATCTTTGTCATTATTTACGATTTGTCTTATTGGGGGAAACATAAATATGCGATGTATTTGCATTCGACTTGCTTACGTGAAGGCTATATGAAACATTACTGTGAGTTAAGTGTTGTCACTTCGAGATGCAAACAATGATTTTTATTTATTATGCTATGTATTCTGATATATCGACGCTTTAGAAATAATATCCCGTATCTCCAAAATAGAAATTTTATGTAACCAAAAATAATGAATTCTTCCTACTATTTTTTTATACTTTTTCTATTAAAATTTAACTACGCGAAAATAGTATCTTTACAAAATAAATATATTTTTAATAACTTATTTAAGAGATAATATCAATTTTCAGAAGTGAAGTTGAAGAAATATTTGGTGATAATAACTGAATGAGTGGCTCAGAGCTACAACAGTTGCCATTGGAGCAACCCGGACAGTGAGGTCCTCGGGCTCGAACCCAACGCTGATAGATGTTGTACCCTAGCTGCACAGCAAGGTCGCTTTCAGCCGCTGTCTGGAGAAGAATTCTAGCGGCCGGCTGCTCTGATCGGCGCTTTCTCCGATCAACGCCGGGCGAATGCCGGAGCAGTACCATAACAAACGGGCCACGGACCGCGTGAGATCTTGCTTTCTCCTCCCTTGTTAAATCCTCTCCGCTTACGTATACACGCATGCACTACACCACCACATATCACTTTTGTTCATAATGATGCGTTGCCTCGTTTGCGGAGATACCTCGAGGAGGCAAACTCGCGCAAGTGAACATGTAGGTCGGTGCTGTATCTAATGTTACAACGGAGAAGGAACGCTCTTACCTCCCGAGATATCCCTTGCACTACTCTTTCGGATCTAATGACCCTAGTAGTGAAGCAGTTCCCGGAATCAATCAGTCGATGAAATTGAGGATTTGTACCGGGTGAAGTGGCTCAGGGCATCAATTGATGTCACTACAGGCCCTCTGATCGGGACGTCCTACGTTAGAATCTCGTTGGTTGCAGAATTTTCGAGATTAGCTTGTCAGCTAGGTCGAATGTAGCCGCGATCTGGATTCTAGCGGCCGGCTGCTCTGATCGGCGGTTTCTCCGATCAACGCCGGGCGAATGCCGGAGCAGTACCATAACAAACGGGCCACGGACCGCGTGAGATCTTGCTTTCTCCAGCCTTGTTAAATCCTCTCCGCTTACGTATACACGCATGCACTACACCACTACATATTACTTTTGTTCATATGGTGCAGTGCCTCGTTTGCGCAGATACCTCGAGGAGGCAAACTAGCGCAAGTGATCATATAAGTCGGTGCTGTATCTAATGTTACAACGGAGAAGGAACGCCCTTACCTCCCGAGGTATCCCTTGCACTACTCTTTCGGGTCTAATGACCCTAGTAGTGAAGCAGTTCCCGGAATCAATCAGTCGATGAAGTTGAGGATTCGTACCGGGTGGAGTGGCTCAGGGCATCAACTGATGTCACTACAGTCCCTCTGATCGGGACGTCCTATGTTAGAATCTCGTTGGTCGCAGAATTTTCGAGATTAGTTTGTCAGCTAGGTCGAATGTAGCCGCGATCTGGATTCTAGCGGCCAGCTGCTCTGAACGGTAGTTTTCCGTAGTTTCTTCCAAAAACGCCAGGCGAATGCCGGAGCAGTTCCCTAACAAACGGGCGACGGACCGCGCACGATATTTCCTTTTCCTTCTTTGTCGTATCATCATCCCTAACATACACACACTTACTGTTACATGCACTGCACTACCACACGCGCCGGGAGACCGTTTGGAAGAGCTTGACCCGGCTGGGGCGGTGCCCCGCTGGGGGGAGATACCTGGCTGCGAACATCATGCCGAAGGTCTCGTCATCTAGCGGGGGAAGATCACCGCAACCTCCCAGAGACGAAAAACGCGCACTATACTTACGGAACTAAGAACCTTGGAAGTTAACGCGGCCTAAATCACTAACCAATGGAATCAAATTAATATTGAGGATTCGGTTTCTGAACGAGTTGTTCCTGCAGCGTCGGCAAGGGGTGGTTTGGCGAGTTTTCGGGAGGACCGTCACGCGGTGCTTGGCGCGTGGGTGCGAGACGTGGGCGGGTCGCGTGGCGCGCGAAGGGTCTGGAATGCGCCGCGTTCCGTAAATTGGTGGGTTGTGAACTCTCTGAGCCGCTTGGACGCCTGGCCGACAGGAATGCGCCAAGTGGCCGAGAGCGGAACACGTCAGATCTCATTCGGAACTTCGTCCTACTCCCCATTTCGTGAAGGATCTTAAAGACGTCAGTTTCTGAAGAGGAATGCTTCTTGAGATTTCAATTTTGGTAAAATGTATCTTTGCATTAATTTACTTGGGGAAAAATCACCCCAAGACGGAATAATGAAATAACGAAAAAAAAAATTAAAAACTATAATTAAAGAAAATTGTTATTAATATAAATTATATTCAGACACGCTTTGCAAACTCGCAAATGAGGTCTAGCATCTCTCTAAGTGCTCTAAGAACTATACACAATTGTATTTGGAATATATTGCATCCATTGTTTCCACTTTTGGGTCAAAAAAGTTTAATTTTTGTAGCTTGGCAAAGCCATGTATATGTGGAATATATATTGTAATGCGGTCTTTGTCCCAGGGCACAAATGGCCACGTCCTTTATTTGAAGAACTAGTTCAAAATTCACTCTGCTGCTCCAAGTGAACAGCTGTTTTCTACATAGATTGATTCGAAGGGGCCGTCCATAATTTACGTAACGCAAATTGGGAGTATTTTCAATACCCCCTCTCCCGTGAGATCGTAGGCTTCCGCGGCCGGAGTCAGTATTTACTAGGCTGTCCGGGTGACGCCGCGTCCATGGCGAAGGTGCCGACGTTTCGGTCGCCATTCTGCGACCTTCCTCAGGGCGTAATGCCAAGTGGGGTGGGGTTGAGAGTGCGGGTGGTGGAGGGGGGTGGGAGGGTGTTGTGGGGTTCAGGGCATTACGCCCTGAGGAAGGTCGCAGAATGGCGACCGACACGTCGGCACCTTTGCCATGGTCGCGGCGTCACCCGGACAGCCTAGTAAATGCCTCCTCTCCTCCTTGCAACGCACCCGTAACGCGCGCTTAAACACCCCCTAAATAATTACGTAACGCTTGTGATACCTCTCCCTGGTAAATGCAAGAAGTGAAAATAAATAATAGCACAATAAAAAATTGGATTAATTTTACTTGTGCTGTATATTAAAGTAGTAAACGATAATTAACTAATTTCAACTGAATTAATTGGGGCATCATTAAAATGAATTGAATTGAAAAGACGAAATTATCACTTAGGCTTGGGAAAGATACTATTAATGGAAATTATATCGTAACAAACAGTAACCCTTTAAGTGAACAAAATAGAGGGAAAAAAGTGCGCAAGAATCCATTGTTGACCCTTAACCCCACCCCACCTGGTATATGACTGTTAAATGAACACTCACCCACCTCTATATAATAAGATATTAATTACTATTTGTATATTAAATTGTTATTTTTATCCTTTATTTATTATGTTAAACGTTATTTGGATTCTATTGTTTTTCACTATTTGTTTACTCCTCCCTGTGTGAAGATAGAAAAGGACTCTTCCAATGCTTTTATATGGTTTCCTATGTGGAAAATATTCGACAAATATTTTCTCTGTCAACCGATGATGTGAAAATGTGCACGAACACTGGAGACTTTAATGCAGGATTGAGAGGGGAGCCACATTGATATAACTTATTGCCACTGCTGTAACATTCTGCATGGAGGCCAAATGTTAGTTATGTTTTTCATTTATACTTTGACTAATATGGATGTAATGATGCCATTTGTTTTATTGATTAAACATACTTTTATTACGGCCAGTAAATAGAGATTGTGTTTACCTCCTCTTTCTTCTTCTTCTTTTTCTTCTTCTTCTTCTTCTTCTATTATTATTGTTATTGTTATTGTTGTTATTATTATTATTATTATTGTTATTGTTGTTGTTATCATTTTCATTATCATTATCATTATTACTATTATTATTACTATTATTATCATTATTATTACAATCTCCTCCCCTCCCCTCCCCTTCTCCTTATTACTCGTCCCCTTGGAGAGGGGGAGGCGGAGGCGTGGCGGTGGCCAGGGTCCGGGAGCCGGTGCGGCGCGGCGGGAGGCCGGCCGTCGGCCGCCGCGCGGGTCAACACTCGCAGGCGGCGCTGGCGGAGGGACTGCTGGGGGCGGCGGCTGCTCCTCCTCGCTGTCGCCTCGCGCCAAGCGGCACCAAGCGGCGCTCCATTCACAGCGCCTGCCCCCTGCCCCCGCTTCTGCTCTTGGTCCCGCACCTCACGGCAACTCTCTCTCCCCGTCTCTCTCTCCATCTCTCTGTCTCTTCCTCTCTCTGTCTCTTCCTCTCTCTGTCTCTTCCTCTCTCTGTCTCTTCCTCTCTATGTCTCTTCCTCTCTGTCTCTTCCTCTCTCTGTCTCTTCCTCTCTCTGTCTGCCTCTCTTCCTCTCTCTGTCTGCCTCTCTTCCTATGTCTGTCTGCCTCTCTTCCTATGTCTGTCTGTATCCTCCTCTGCCTGTCTCTCTCTATCTATCTCTGCCTGTCTCTCTCTATCTATCTCTGCCTGTCTCTCTCTCTATCTATCTCTGCCTTCTCTCTCTCTCTTTATCTCTGCCTGTTTCTCACTCTCTCTCTCTATCTCTGCCTGTTTCTCACTCTCTCTCTCTATCTCTGCCTGTTTCTCACTCTCTCTCTATCTGTGCCTGTTTCTCACTCTCACTCTCTCTCTCTATCTCTGCCTGTTTCTCACTCTCTCTCTATCTCGGCCTGTTTCTCACTCTCTCTCTATCTCGGCCTGTTTCTCACTCTGCTGTCCTTTCTTAACTGCTCTCTGCTCTGCCCTTTCTCAGTCCAAACTGTTTACCTTTTCCCTCCTGTCATCGGTACATTCGCTATCCTTATCTCTCCACGCGTGGCACCTCATCTGCTTCTTCCCCATCTTCTCATATCTCTCTACTCTCTACCCTATTCCTCTCACGTTTCTCATCTATCCTATTTTTTGCCTATCATCTCTCTTCTTTCTCCCTCTCGCTTTGTCACTCTTTCCCATGTACCACGTTTATTACCTCCAACTTCTGTCTCCTTTCTACTCTACTGTTTCTCTCCCCTTGTAGTCTTTGTTCTACCGTTCCTAATCTCTCAGTTAAACTTCCCTTTCTTTTTTCCCCTTCCCGTCTCTCTATTTTTTCTGGTTCATCCTCTCTCGACTTACTTGCTTCCTTTCTTTCCTGTTTTTCGTTGTCTCTCCTCTCGCCTTCCCTCCCTTGAACTCTCTTGTCTCTCACTCTCCCTTGAACTCTCTCGACTCACGCGCTTCTCCTATATTTTTCTCAGTGCATCTCTCCTTATCTCCCTCTCTTCTAAAGTCATCTATGTCTCCCTCCCATACCCCACCCATCATCTCATATCTTCCAGGCATTCTCTCGTCTTGTTTCTCTCTTTCTGTCGTCTATTGTTTCTTTCTTTCCTGCCCCCCCCCTCGTTCCTTCCCCTCCTCTTTCCCCTTCCCCTTTCTTCACTCCCTCTCCTTTCACTCCCTTCTTTTCCATTTTCCCTTGTCTCTTCTCTAGTCGATCTTCCGTGCCCTCTCCAGATTCTTCTCTTTTCATCGGCATCTTCTAACTTATTGTCCCTCGTCCTCCACAGTTCTAAACATATTAGATGGCTACCGGCGCATCCTCAGATACGATGACGCACTCCCTTAGCTTTTTTCACATATATATTAAACGTCTTCTCCCAGAATGGTTACTGAATCGTGATTCAGCTACTTATTTTCTTTCGCAGTGCCAGCAAATGTGCACGAGCCACTTCCGAGTTGTTTGGTGAAGTGAAAACTTGGTTCTCGTTTACCAAAAATCTTTTAGTACATTAGAAGTTATGTTGCTGATTTTATGTACTATAATTTTTGTTTTCCAACTACTTATATCTTCGGTAGATTAAAATTGGCTGGGTTGTAAGTAGATTAATTCCATAAAAAGTGTTGCAATTATTGTTTTTTCGTAGATAAAAGTGATGAAATAGAAGAGGTACAGAAAGAGAAAACCGAAATATAGACTTTTGTAATTCCGTCCATCGAAATAAGAAATCTCCACTCACTATGCTCTGGCATCTGGCAAAATGACAGCTCAAGAGAACGTGTGAGATTTCATTGTAACACGTTTCATTACATGTAGAGCTCGACTTGCGAGAGAGTCATTGGCAATCCATTCGAAAGTCGAGATGAGTAATTTCTCCATGACGCGTCCTCGGGTAGAATGAGAGGAAAGTTTTTTACAAGAAACGAAATTTGCTAAAAACAAATTTTTTCCTCTTTTCTTTTCTTAGAGCGAAGGTCGCCTATTTAATAGTATTCATTCAAGAGATCTTGAGAGATAATTGCTCACTGTGGATAACTGTGATTGTACACTTCGTGAACCGTGACAGCACAGGGCACATGTATGCGCCCCGATGGTGGCGGATCTTCGATATTAGCTCGAATTCTCTCAATGTGTGGATGAGAGTTCTAAGATCGGTTCATCTGATCGGTAGCTATCTGTGGTTTCTCCGATCAACACCAGGCGAGTGCCGGAGCAGTTCCCTAACAAGCGGGCCACGGACCGTTCGCGATCTTTCCTTCCTCTTCCATGTCCTATACTTACCCCATGCACTTTCACTTATTTGCACTATACTACCACACATGCCTGGAGACCAGCCGGGAACTTGTCGCAGCTGTGGCGGTATCTCGGTGGTGGGTGATACCTGGTTGGGGAAAACCCCGCTAGTCAACAATAGGTCGGCGCCGGGTCTCGCCATACAGCGGGGGAAATGTCACCGCCCCCGTCAGAGCAAAAATCATGCACTACGCTTACGGGACTAATGACTGGTATTCCGTGCCCGGAATCACGAAATCTATCAGTAAGCTGCGCCACCCCAGCCGGCCCGATGACGTTGGAGGATTTAATATATTTTTCTCTGCGAATCGATGCTCGCTCCGTCCCGGTGTGGAGCCGTGACGTTGGGCCGTGCGCGTGGGCGTGTGTGTGGGCGTGCGCGGCGCCGCTCCACTTACGGCGGGCGTGTGGGGGAGGGGAGGGGAGGGGAGGGGCTGTGTAAAGAAACCAGAGCGAAGCGCTCGCCTGGCGTCGCAGCCCCGAAGGCCGCCGCTGCCGCCGCCGCCGTCACGCTTCGAAGGGGAGCACGCGGCGCATAGGCCGAGCGGGGCGACTGTTTAGCGCACTATTTCATCGTCGCCAGGAAAACGTTGGGCGAACACCGCCGTTGGTCCTGGCTCCGCACCCACGCGTCCTATGAAGAATACACCCGGCGTGGGTCTAGGGGACTTGTTTTCGTGCGGGCGTGTTCCAAGGCGTCCCCTTGGTGCCTCGGTGTGACTCTCACTCACTCCGTCAGATGTCGGTCTCAACGAGCTCTCTGGTTGGAACATCTCGTTAGGTTGGGAAATTGTCGGAAGAATTTAATTTTGTCGGAGACTTGCGGAGGTTCGTTTACATGCCACAAACATATCTTGGCCACGCGCATTTTCCGCTCTTCAAAAATCCGTCGGTATCGATCGTAGGGGAAGCTAACCACAAGTCTATCGACGCGCGTCGTCATGCAATGGTAGCAAAAAGACGATGAGATTTAAACAAAGGGTCGCGACATTAGTCATTATAAGTATTAAAGACCCACAAAACGTTTGACTACACAGCGTGTTAGAGGAAGTAGTTAAATATATTTAGGGACAAGATGCACCCACTTTTTCGTTACCAGCGTCCGGCTGTAAGAGTTTCTGCCGAAAATTTGCCGATTTTTCCCGCAGCATTACAATACTTTCTGCATTCTGTGTAAGCAGCAGGGAGAAAGTAAAGAAGCAGTCATTTTGAAATCAGACAGACTCCCGAATTTTATTTATATAGAAAAACATATCCGTCCAGGAATTCAGGTATTTCTGGATAAACCAAACATTTCAAGTCACGTTATGTGAGTATATATTTAACACCCTCGGTGCGACAAAAGCGATGTTACTAAATAATTTTTTAACCCACAATAAAGTATTGTCAGTCTGATTGACATCAAAATGGAACAAAAATTATAAGAAACTATGCAAATCATCAGTGAGACAGAGGTGTGTTACCTTTCAAATTGTAAGGTTATGTGTACATGTTGGAAAAATAAGTTGAAACCAGGTTGTATATTGTAGGTAAACAAGTATCATAGTCTGCTTATCAATGTTAAAGCCATGGAATTTCTTAAATTATCCAAAGTTTTTTTATTTTTTTTTTATATTTAATATTACAATATCCGTAAGTGTAATGGACGACTCGCGGCTTTGTGGTGACGCCGGACAGCATCCACCTCATCGTACCGGATTCTCAAAAACCGTTCGCGTATCTCACCGGCGCGCGGCGGCGCCGGGCGGCTAACGGCGGTTTGAGTATCAACGCGTCAACTGCTGCAGCTGAGCGAGCCCAGCCCCGGCTCCTGCCGACCGGCCCCCGCTCCGCGCGCGCTCTCGCGGCTGCCCGGCGAACGAGCCGTCGGGCCCCCGCCGGGTTCAACGAACGACGCCAGCGCGCGTCGCGAGGCGCGAATGCCCAAACGCCGGGCCATAAACGAGCACGCGCGGGGAGCGCGCGTTCGGACGTCACTCGAGGGCCGGGAGTGCGGTCGGAGCGCAGGGAAGGTCGGGCTGTCAGAAGAAAATAATATAGCGTGTTTTCTTTTTTTGTTTTTTTTTAAATAATTGTTTAGGCACCAACGGTGTTATAAGGGTTTTTAACGATCGAGCGGTGACAAAATATTTGAGATCTTTTTATCGCCCAAAGTCTTTAGGACGGTCGGATTGTCAGAAGAAAATAAAATTGTGTTTTTTTTTAAATAATTGTTTAGACACCAACGGCGTTATAAGGGTTCTCAATGATCGAGCGGTGACAAAATGTTCCAGGTCTTTCTATCGTCCAAAATCTTCAGGAACAGTTAACACCCATGTTATGTACATGATTTTTTTACCTTATTTTATTGATTCAGATTTACTGGTTAACTAGATATTAACTTGACTTACGCTATCATCTCGAATTTCCCTCCCATAATTACCTTTCTTAATTCTCCCTATAAGGGAACATGTAGCACCATTCAACTGTTTTCATATTTCCCTCGTAACAACGGTCATTTCGATCCAGTTACGTTATGCAGTACACATCGAGCTCAAAATAGAAGTCAATAACAAGCTCTAACGTATCAGTAAAAATAAATATATTTCTTACATACAAATATGACAAATACAGAAACTAATGTTTTGTGAAAAAATGCGTAACGATATATTTATTATTTGAAACGCGACAATCTATACTTACCTGTAATGTTCTTCTATTTCGTGATTCACAAGATAGTCGTAAGTATAGGCGTTCCTGTGTATCTTGAGAAAGCCTAGACACCTCTATATTAAAGCCGGAGGTTGCTTTATTTTCTTTCAATTTTCGCGTGCATTCGAAATTATTAAAGTATATTTTAAAATGGTATTTAAAATGTTTATTACATACAGACTAAAATAAAATACAGAAAATCTTTCCAGAGCACAGTCTTGATTTATTTAGCTTTCGTTCTGTTCGGTGTATTTGAGAGCAACGTCAAAAGCTTCCCTGGATTGGATTGGGTATCTGATGCACAACAATGACACGTCAAGAGTGATCGGCCGGTGGTGCAGTCAATGCATTGTCTCAAGGAAAAGGAGTTGAATCAACCGGAAACTCGGATTAAACCGGAGAGCGGTTTATAGAGGTTCTTGTGAATATGTTGAATAGAAATAAGTATTTTTCGTTTCTGAGGTGGATGATTTAGAATATCATATAAAAATGTCAAAATTAAAATGGCAGCTCAAAAATAGCTCTTTAAAATGAATTGGATATGCGTAGAAGTATGGATGTAAGTATTTTCAAGGGTCGCTGAATGCGAATAAATCTTGATTTGAAGCATTATAGTAGGTGCAAAAAGATGCGTGTATATGCAGCTATATGTGTGTAATCCTGATTAAGAACTTTCTACTTGATAAAAAAACCACTTCATATGAAGCGGTAATGTGGAATGGAAGTTTAATTTACAATATTTACGACTAATATTTTTACGCTGCACAGATAATAATGAAGATGAATCAAATATATAAAAAATATTCAACACTTGTGCTTCAAATACACTTAATTAATCGTTAAAAGTACCATTTATTCAAAAATTCAGAACAAAAAAACACGAAACAGAAGTTTAAAGCAAGTTTTCACATCAAACATCGTTTAGAAAAAATAACGAATTTGAGAATATGAGCGATACCCTAACCAACAATATCTTAACAAGACCGCGAGGAACACAAAAATTGTTGAAATAACTATCTGGTGCGTGATATTTTGCTACAATGCCTTCTAAGCAAGGTTTGACGATTCAAATTTCTGAACGCGCACTTTCGATTTTCTCATTATGGCCAGAATTTGGGTCACTTCGAACCAGTGTACGGCGGCGGCGGCGAGGAGGTGGGGAAGGGGAGAGGGGCCGGTCCCGAATGGCAACGCCCATCCGCCCGCGATGCGCCGCCGCCCCCCGCCCCCGCCCCCCACCCCGCCCCCGTCCCCGCCCCCGCCGCAAGCCGACGCCGACGACGCCGACGCCAACCCGAAGACGTTAGAATGCGACACGCTCATTGTCGCGTCTTTGCAGAGTATTTCACAGTTAGCGTCAAACTTTACTAGCAGGGATCGGATTTGATGTCTGAACTAAAACATCGCCGAAAATAATATTATCCTCATTAAAATGTGGTTTAAAATACGACATAAAACGATAGAAAAATGACGGTGAAAAATGCTAATCAACACCAGTTCAGATCAACAACACAAGCTGTTGGCGGATATGTTACTGCATGCGTAATCGACGTATCTTCCATTTGTTGAAGTGAACTCAGCTGGCAAACCTTTGTTTTGATTGGTCTCTCTACCAGGACATTTCTGTCCTTGCGTTATTCCGAAATTGGCCGAAAACCGTCAAACAACGTTAAAAGGCGCCACAGGACCTAAATTACATACTCACAATGGCTGAACATCACAATTTCTGAGCAAAGAAATCGTTTAAAGCCACTCAGAAATTTCTGTGAAACACCTTTGTTGCATGACGTAAATATTATTTGAAGCAAGTACTATTTAAAATTGGTGATAATCAGCGATAAAAATGTATTAAAATTGCTACATATGGAATTTTTGAGTTGTTGCTTTTTAAACTTTTTTAATCAGATTTATTGTTTTGTAAATTCCTTGCATTACATATTAACTGTTTATTGATATTAGAAGTTGAAGTTTTTACTAATGAGTCTGAATATCTGTTGCAGTTTATTTATGATTGATATTATAATATAATACAGCGATTATTAGCTTGCCAGTTTGAACGAGATTAGAGGATATTCAGACAAGACATTATTTTGAAACGTAATATCTGCCTATACTTCTCAGCGGTTAACAGGACAAGTGGTCTTTCAATCCGTGTGTGAAGTATTATTTCGGGCCGGAAGTATTATTATGGGGGCCACCTGTACAATATGCCAGTGCAGAATCCGGGGAGAATGCGTATCATGGGGGCCATTGTCCCCCCAAAAGGGCTGGAGTTTTCGTTTGTTAGCCTCCTCTATTTAGCAAAATTTCATTTAAATTATTATGTTTATGAGTATGCAATTATTTTTAAAAAATATTGTGTAGTATCATACATACTCTACAAAAATAACAGTATAATATAACAAATGTCGTTAGTTATTTAACATAAATTTACAATCCCCCCCTCCAATGATCGAGCTGAATCAGTCTCCTGCTCCTACCTCTACCCCGGGTTTTTACCCTAAGATGCGAAAAATCGATGTCAATGTTTTAAACATTAACACGATGTTTTTTATCAATGCAATTCCTTTACCATGTTTTGTTTCTACCGAGAAAAATTTTCCACCGATCACAAATTACACGTAAATTTAAAATATGAAATAACTGATAGTATCACTGTATTCATGTGTTGAACACCAAAGAAACGGTGTTTGCATGTCTTCGTCGACCGATCTCTCTCTATCTCTCTCTATCTCTCGCCCATAGCGCCATGTCCTAGTATTTCCTCTTTCTACAAATCCATTGTCCGCATATTGAGATAAAGGTCAACAAATACGCTGTGTGCGCTAGAGTCTGCCCCTTCATCTCGCACCCTTATTCGGCGAATTGATAAAACAAAGAACACTGTCCAAAATTAAATTTCCAATGCACACGAATTTAATAGTTACAGGTTACAAGTACAGGCTAAAAAACATTGATGGTTTTTAGTCGATGTTTTTAAGTTTGAACATCGAGCTTTTACTTTGACATCGAGGGGCTTTACTTTTGAACATCGAGCTTTTACTTTGAAACATCGAGGCTTTACTTTTGAAACATCGAAGGCTTTACTTTTGAACATTCGCAGGCTTTACTTTTGAACATCGAGGCTTATACTTTTTGAACATCGCAGGCCTTTAACTTTTGAACATCGCAGGCTTTTACTTTTGAACCATGAGGCCTTTACTTCTTGACATTGAGGCCTTTACTTTTGAACATCGAGGGCTTTACCTTTTAACATCGGAGGCTTTACTTTGTTGAACATCGAGCGCTTTAATTTTGAACCATCGAGGGCTTTAATTTTGAACATCGAGCTTTTAAATTTTTGAGCATCGCAGGCTTTAATTTTGAACCATCTGCAGGGCCTTTAATTTTGAACATCGAGGCTTTAATTTTGAACATCGAGGCTTTACTTGCAACATCGAGGCTTTACTTTTGGAACAATCGAGGCTTTACTTTTGAACATCGCAGGCTTTTACTTTTTGAACATCGAGGCTTACTTTTGAAACATCGAGGCTTTTACTTTTGAACATCGAGGCTTACTTTTGAACATCGAGGGCTTTACTTTTTGAACATCGAGGCTTTACTTTGAACATCGAGCTTTACTTTTGAACATCGAGGCTTACTTTTGAACATTCCGAGGTTTACTTTTGAACATCGATGTTCTAATTTGCTAACGTGTTGAGATGCTTAACATGTCATTGTTATCGATGTCGCCTCAACCACGTACAACGCTGGAGTGGAGCAAGCCGAAGGCGGTGTGCCACAAGGCTTCCGCCGGGCGCGCCGACGCGGTTCTTTCCCGGGGAGGGTGTTCTTCCTTTCTTCGCGGCCGCCGCCGAGCCCTACTTTTCTCTCCCCCCTCCCCCGCCCCCGCTCCCACCACCCTCCGCTTTCGCTGCACCATGATCTCTGGAGGAAGGCGGCGGCCGTTGCGATGCTGCCTCTCCCAGTGTACGCGCTGGAAAAACTCTAATCGTGTTTAAACATTTACGAGAGAACTAACCCTCTTATAACAGTTCAATTCTCGATTAATCGTATCGCTTAAATAGATTTAATTCAAACGGTAATTCCATTTTTACTCGCCTGTATCTCTTAGATGCATTTCTATATTAATATTACAGGGACCTTAATTTTATAATATTTATTATTCATTATTACTTTCATTACGTCTTTGATTATGTGTTTGATCGCAATCACGTATGCGCACATCTTAGACTGATTGGAAACTGATAATAAGCTCGATTATTAATTTATAGGTTTTAAGAACGTGGAACCTCAGCAATGACAATCGCCACCTCTTTTAGAAATGGACGCATTGATTTATCATTAGGGTCTTTAAGCACGGCGCCACCGCTACAGCTTCGACAAGCAATTCTGACCTCTGCCCATGGCGCCAACTCGATTTCGCAAGCGCCAGAAGGTACGATTTTGCTGTCCATTGCCTGTAAAGCTGCGCCTTGCTTGAAGGTCCCCATTTTTTGTAAATTATGATCATCGTGTAATTGGAACGTTACTTTCCCTACTGAACACTCCACGCTACACAACCCAAGAACAAACAGGCTTGATGTGTTGTGCCCTGGGTTGTTCATAGATGTTTCATAGTGTTTCATGGTCAGGAGTTTATAAACAATTCTGCAGTTGTTACTCTTTGACGAAATCCTGAAAATTAATTAAGGAATACATTTCATGACTTAACAAAACCATAGGAACCGTTATTAATGGAAACCAAACTTGGTTGATTTTACCACTACATTCTAACATTTATCTATGTTGTCCGTAAAATATTAGAAATGTCTCTTGAGGTAAGTTGAAACCGTAGTGGGAAACTCGAAAGTTTCCTGCGTAGAAATTTGAGCTGAAGCTGAAATCTTAATTTCAAAAATCTCGATTTACTAGACCTGCTCTCTACACAAATAAGAAGCAGCAGTTAGTTATATTATTTCAACAATAAGTAGAAGTATTAGATTTATTATTTTCATATTTGTGTCAGTGTTTCTTCAATTATTTCCCGTTCTTGTATTATGTGTAATAGTAGAAGTTAAAAATGGAACATATAGAGAAATGACTACATTACCACTACCTATTTAAGAAAATTATACTGCCCTAATTTTTAGTTATTTACGAGGCGTTTTTTTTGGTAATCTAAAATAGATTTTAGAGCTATTTAAAACTCGAAGTCTACACTCTCTTATATGGTCATTAAATTTTAATGTAGATTAATGTAGTAATGTAACATGAAACTTCATTGAACTTATACATTAAAAATATTGTAATATATCTGTAATTAAATTTACAATGCTTTTTAAATTAAAAACTGCGTGTAAGTTTAATGTTGACGTTTTTCGTTGTTTGGTCATCCCTCTTATAATTAATTATATTCATAGCCCCCAGGACATAAATATCATTCATTCAAATCAGATATCACCCATACAGAGATTTGACTCTGGCGTATCCTATAGAGATTGTTTACATTAAATGTTAATATTGCGTTCACGATAAATATTATATTGTTTTACACAAAAGTAATGCAGAAATTTCTGACAGTCTATTAGAAAAAGCTCCTCCTAAATATATTGTCAGAAAGTTTTGCATTACTTTAATGGAATGTACATCAAAGTAATTATCAATGAACGCACATTAAATGTATAATGTTACACCATGACATTAGGGATGCCCAAAGAATCAAAAGCTTGATGGGTCGTAATGTGTAAGATACTAGCTCTACGATCTTGATGGATGGTGATTATGGACTATAGGATGTGAATGATGATGAGACGGGGGAAACGAGAGAACCTATACGTAAATCAACACGGATATTTATTTATGCATTAAATTTTAATGTACAATATCAATTACTCTCTTTTAATGTTACAAGGATCACATTATGTTTCATATAGCCTACAAATTCAATTAATCTGCATTAAATTTAATGCACATTTCCCAGGTGTACAGACGTGTTAAAATTAGTAAGACTAAAGACATGGTTTTTTGTAAATATTTTGCATCTGTTGTACATTGTCATTGTGCATGGTTACATTCATTACATTTAATTAATTTAGTATGATAAACATTAAGGTAAAGGTTCCTCCTCCAGTTTCTTATATCCCGGAACTTGCGAACGTTTAAAATGACCTGCTTTAGTCAATAATTGAACGGTACTGCTTGCTTCCCGTTTGGGGATTCGGTCGCGGAGCTGGGCGCGAGCGTGGGCCGCGCGGGCGGTGGACAGCGGAGGAGACTGCGATGCGCGGAGGGAGCGAACCCGCGGCGGCGGCGGTGAGAGATGGAAGAGGGTGGCGCGAGGGGGGGAGGCCATGGGTCTCAACGCTCAGCGCCTTGGCAGTTCGCCCCAAGCGGCAGCACAAGCGCCCGCCCTCGGGCCAGCGCCCGCCACAGCCACAGCCACCAGCCACAGCCACTAGCATTCACGCGAGGAAGGCGTACGCCTTCGCGGCCTCACCCACCCAAAACACTACACAAAACACACCACGCGCTAAGCACTCTTTCAGACCACACATTCACTCACCCACTCACATCACCCACACTCATCGCTAAACCCACGTTACAACGCAAATTGAGCACTCTCCGGAAGCACATTCACTCGCCCTCTCACAAACCACACCATCCCTACACACCCCAACCACATATGCATCAGACGCAAACACATATACTCGCGCGTCTCACACACCTCACACTTGGGACGTATAAAAACACACACACACACTCAACCACACGCACACAGAAATTACTTATTACACTACACAATCTCTCTTTACATACCCTAACCACTTGATAGAGCATGATTCACATACTAGCATACACTCGCACACAAAGTCGCAAAACCACACATACACAGTGCGCACGCGCGCTCAATGACCATCCACATACACACACCAGGCCCTCGCATAACACCAAGACCCCTCACACACAACCACATCACGCACAATTACGTTACACTCACAGGACTCAACACTTCCGCACATTACATATAAATGCAACCAAACTCACCCTGAAATACACTAAATAAGCTCTCTTCAAACACACTCATAACTCGTACATCCCACACACTCTCACACATGCACACTCACTCGCTCGCTCACACACACACACTGTTTCAATCACACAAAAACTAGTACCACTCACATACTGTCTGCGTATGTTCATTATTTACACACAACACACACACAACACACCACATGGCTCACGCACCACACTTTCTCAGCGCACACTACCTACACAGTTCATTTTCGAACTTCCACGGCCAAACGCCCCATACAGCCAAACCACGAACTACTGCACACGTCTGCGTCATTTTCATTTGTTCACAAAACTCATTATTTCAGGCGCCTTGTAAGAAGACACTTAAATAAATCACTTCAAGTATGCGTTTTAAATACATTTTTAAAATAACTTGTTTACGTAAATTTTCTTTTTATTAAGAAACACGTTAAGAACAACGATCATAGTGGGAATTGCGGAAATCTAAAAAATTACAATGACTTTTTTGCCTGTATCTTTTGTTAGCTTGAAAATTATATTTTCATTTCAACAAATACTGCGTTCATACTTTAATGGTTTGACGCAACAGAAGAATACGTATTGCTCTTCCTCTTCCGATACAAACGCAATCAGAACAATGGGGGATTATTTCTTAAATAAATGTTTTAGTTTCAGTCTGAGTTATGTTTCAATTCTTTCGGACTTTAAACTCATCTGCTTTGAACATCAAAACAACACATTTACGGTTGTTGCAGTGCTCTCGACAAAGCCAACATTAGGTTTCGTCTTTTCACTCAATATATAATTCAAAACAATCACCGTAATCTGATAACATCCAAAAAGAGTATAATGAAACAAGCAAACCTTCTTTTAATTTCCAATGTAACATTTTAATGTTTGTATGGTTGTTTTTTTGTGCACAAAGAATCCCATCTGAATGCTCCCTCCCCCTGAAATACTTTCTGGCGTCCGCCGCCAGGCGGATCTCCCGGTCTACAAAGCCGTTTCACCTACCAATTTCAAATTCACTTTTAAGAAAAACATTTTTGTATAATTTTCCACCAACATCCCGGCCAGAGATCTGTCCTTCCTTTTCTCGGTTCACCCCGCGTTTTCTTCAAACAGCATGGCAGGCGGGCACACGGCCAACAATTGGCCGGCCAAACAAGGGCTTTTACTACTCAGCGGGCTTCTGGATGTCGGACCACGAGCTCCGCTGAAGACGTGATAGCAGAGCCATTGCAGCTCGCAGGACAAAGCCGTTCACCGGAAGGGCCTACTTCTGACGGAAAAGCTAAACGTCTGTCCGTCGGCGGCTCCGTGTGGTAAACGCCTTGGCGCGCTACGCCATACGGATATAACACATACGCATATTTATATATATATATTAATATCATATATATACTATATATATATTAAATATGCGTATTGTGTTATATCCGTATGGCGTAGCGCCAAGCGTTACACACGGACGCCGGACGGACAGACGTTAAGCTATATATCATACGCATTACATTTCATCGAAGTTGGACTAGCCCGCCCGCAGCCTCTTTAATATTCTTTATTTCTGATTTTGGAACTACTTTGTATGAATTAACCAAAACCAATTTCTGAAAGGAATTACTCTTTGTTTTTCGAATAGAAATAAGTAGTCTAATTTTTTGTAGAATGCATTAAGCAAATCCAATTTATGTAGAATCTCTGCAAAATTAAAGTTGTTTTTTTCTGCGTCTTCCTAACAACACTACGAGTACAATAGTAAGCCTGTATTTTTTCGTATAATAAAGTCTGTCTTCAAAAAACAAAGATCTTTTGAGCTATGACCATGCTTCGTTTTTTTCCAAATAGATTTTTTTCATGTACGTTTAGCCTTAAATAAAAGCAAATTTGAAAACAATGATTTTCTTTGAAAATGGCTCCAAAAAGTGGTCTTTGTTTGGTTTTCTCTGGGTAAGGGGAAATTCGCCCTTATATAAATCCCAACCGATTTTTCTAATGAAGTAATTTGTGGAAAATTTGCGAAAAGTGATAGATGATGAGAGAAAGTATGTCATGTAGCCATATACTACGTAGTTGTTTTGTGTTTTCGAAAAAACTGAAGAGCACGCGCTGCAGCTGGATATGCCCTTTCGGCTGGAAGTTCCGCCGACGCCTATGATTCCGATCTACGACGCTGGTCAGTGATGAGTGAGGCTAAGCTGGCGATTCCTATGTTTGTCATGGCAGCTAGGGGCAAATAAAACGTTCTTAGATTATCGTTAGGGAATCGCCCGCTGCTCATCATTTTGTAAGTAATTCAGTAGCGACTTCGCTGTAGTTGAATGCTTTTATCACTAATGTAGGTGGCGATCTTCCAGCGTTGGATGGCGAGATCCCGCGCGCCGACTATTCACACCGACTCGCGGGGTTTTTCCCAGCCAGGTATCCTCTCTCCACCGTGCCAACCGCCCCAACCGGCGACACTCTCAAAGCTCCCGAACCGGTCTCCGACAAAAACATGGTAGTGATGTGCATGTAAGCGTTAGTGCGCCGCGTTAAGAAAGGGCATCAGGATTCAAGGAAGAGGAAGGAAAGATACGCGTCAGGTCCGGAGGCACCGTTTGTTTAGGGTTACTGCTCCAGCATTCGCCTGTGTTAATCGGAAGGAAACCATTGGAAATCTTCCCAATCAGAGCAGCAGACCGCTATAAAAACTCCTCAGACAGCAACTGAATTCGACATAGTTTTTAAAGCTAGTGTCGAAAATCCTGCGACACCGTGAGGACTGGGCCTGGGGACCGACCCGGTCCGTGCAGTGACATCAGTTGGACCCCGTTTCGTGCAGCGAATGAGCATATTTTTATGTAACTTGCATATTTTTTCTTGTTAAGGATATAACATATCAATGAAGTAAATTCATTTTCAATAAAAACTAGTGTCGGTAAAACAGCAGCGTACGTTTTCGGCCCCGACGTTTCATCAACATGACGCGAAAAGTAGTCAGTTTCGAAAAATTTGGAACATGACCTTATTTCAAAATCTGATTTTTAAGGAACAGATTTCCTAAAGGGAAAATTAGATAATCTTAAAAATGTAATTGCTAGAAAGACACCGAAAAAAAATTAAAAATTTTGCAATTTTCCAAAAAATCGGAGTTTCAAACAGCATGTGACTTGTGCCATTCTCTTAAACGTCCTTCATACTAATTTAATCAAAAACATGGAAATTTTGAAAAAATCATGAAAAAAGCCCCAAGAGGGCTTCATGTAAAGCACCTCTCAACCAATTATATTATGGGTATGAAAGTTCAAGGGACCGTGACATCAACCAGATCATAGGCGAATATCAATTTTGAAGAAAATGCGATTGTACGTTAGCTTCGAGTGTGGCTATACAGACGGACGAGTAAGCACGATTTTTCGGCAATGAATGACCCACAAAACATTTAAATTTCCGGGTCTACACATTGTTAGACGATTTTTTAAAAAATAAATGTAACAACTGAATTTTCGTTACCAGCAGTCCTGCTTAATAAGAATGTGGTCTGCCTTGAAAAATTCGTACGATTTTTCGCGCCAGCATTACATAACTTTCTCTCTAGTGCGGAAGCGACAAAAGTTCATAAACTCTCTCCGTACTGCGTAAGTGGTAGCGAGGAAAGTAAAAAAATGGAAAAATACGAGGTATTGCTTTGTTAAGCGTCAATGCTCTCCAAACGGCGCTTCAAGGTCACTTGTGTGGCAGGAGGGATGAGTTGATTGCTGCTCGTTGGCGTGAGCTCTCGTGCCTGCTAGTGAACGTAGAGGGCGTGTCTTTGCGCAGAACGCGTGCCGCCGGGTTCGCCTTCCGCTTTGCCGCTCGAATAGCTTATGCCGCCTCCCTCCCGGTTCTGCCCCGCTCCAACCCCCCCCCCCCCCTTTAGCGTTCACCAGGTGGATTCCGCGCCATCTTCTGGCAATTCTATTTCCTATTATTTAAGTATGCTATTTTAATTCTTCGTATTGTATTTACTAATTTTACTTTTATTTATCACCGCATAAGTGTTTCTAATTTAGTACGATAATAACTATACATGCATTTGCATTATTATAGATTTACAACCCTGAACAAGTTAACATCTGTGAATCTTAATTTTGATTGTCTTTTGATACATATTATAAAGCTTTTATGTGGATGTTTATATTAATCAAAAAGTGTCTCAATATATTCGACACAGTAGTTACTTATTTCCGCAAAGAATCTGTATAACTCTCTCTC
>BOPP01000227.1:376925-407660 GCA_017312745.1 Gryllus bimaculatus | reverse complement strand
ATGGTGCAGCGAAAGCGGAGGGTGGTGGGAGCGGGGGCGGGGGAGGGGGGAGAGAAAAGTAGGGCTCGGCGGCGGCCGCGAAGAAAGGAAGAACACCCTCCCCGGGAAAGAACCGCGTCGGCGCGCCCGGCGGAAGCCTTGTGGCACACCGCCTTCGGCTTGCTCCACTCCAGCGTTGTACGTGGTTGAGGCGACATCGATAACAATGACATGTTAAGCATCTCAACACGTTAGCAAATTAGAACATCGATGTTCAAAAGTAAACCTCGGAATGTTCAAAAGTAAGCCTCGATGTTCAAAAGTAAAGCTCGATGTTCAAAGTAAAGCCTCGATGTTCAAAAAGTAAAGCCCTCGATGTTCAAAAGTAAGCCTCGATGTTCAAAAGTAAAAGCCTCGATGTTTCAAAAGTAAGCCTCGATGTTCAAAAAGTAAAAGCCTGCGATGTTCAAAAGTAAAGCCTCGATTGTTCCAAAAGTAAAGCCTCGATGTTGCAAGTAAAGCCTCGATGTTCAAAATTAAAGCCTCGATGTTCAAAATTAAAGGCCCTGCAGATGGTTCAAAATTAAAGCCTGCGATGCTCAAAAATTTAAAAGCTCGATGTTCAAAATTAAAGCCCTCGATGGTTCAAAATTAAAGCGCTCGATGTTCAACAAAGTAAAGCCTCCGATGTTAAAAGGTAAAGCCCTCGATGTTCAAAAGTAAAGGCCTCAATGTCAAGAAGTAAAGGCCTCATGGTTCAAAAGTAAAAGCCTGCGATGTTCAAAAGTTAAAGGCCTGCGATGTTCAAAAAGTATAAGCCTCGATGTTCAAAAGTAAAGCCTGCGAATGTTCAAAAGTAAAGCCTTCGATGTTTCAAAAGTAAAGCCTCGATGTTTCAAAGTAAAAGCTCGATGTTCAAAAGTAAAGCCCCTCGATGTCAAAGTAAAAGCTCGATGTTCAAACTTAAAAACATCGACTAAAAACCATCAATGTTTTTTAGCCTGTACTTGTAACCTGTAACTATTAAATTCGTGTGCATTGGAAATTTAATTTTGGACAGTGTTCTTTGTTTTATCAATTCGCCGAATAAGGGTGCGAGATGAAGGGGCAGACTCTAGCGCACACAGCGTATTTGTTGACCTTTATCTCAATATGCGGACAATGGATTTGTAGAAAGAGGAAATACTAGGACATGGCGCTATGGGCGAGAGATAGAGAGAGATAGAGAGAGATCGGTCGACGAAGACATGCAAACACCGTTTCTTTGGTGTTCAACACATGAATACAGTGATACTATCAGTTATTTCATATTTTAAATTTACGTGTAATTTGTGATCGGTGGAAAATTTTTCTCGGTAGAAACAAAACATGGTAAAGGAATTGCATTGATAAAAAACATCGTGTTAATGTTTAAAACATTGACATCGATTTTTCGCATCTTAGGGTAAAAACCCGGGGTAGAGGTAGGAGCAGGAGACTGATTCAGCTCGATCATTGGAGGGGGGGATTGTAAATTTATGTTAAATAACTAACGACATTTGTTATATTATACTGTTATTTTTGTAGAGTATGTATGATACTACACAATATTTTTTAAAAATAATTGCATACTCATAAACATAATAATTTAAATGAAATTTTGCTAAATAGAGGAGGCTAACAAACGAAAACTCCAGCCCTTTTGGGGGGACAATGGCCCCCATGATACGCATTCTCCCCGGATTCTGCACTGGCATATTGTACAGGTGGCCCCCATAATAATACTTCCGGCCCGAAATAATACTTCACACACGGATTGAAAGACCACTTGTCCTGTTAACCGCTGAGAAGTATAGGCAGATATTACGTTTCAAAATAATGTCTTGTCTGAATATCCTCTAATCTCGTTCAAACTGGCAAGCTAATAATCGCTGTATTATATTATAATATCAATCATAAATAAACTGCAACAGATATTCAGACTCATTAGTAAAAACTTCAACTTCTAATATCAATAAACAGTTAATATGTAATGCAAGGAATTTACAAAACAATAAATCTGATTAAAAAAGTTTAAAAAGCAACAACTCAAAAATTCCATATGTAGCAATTTTAATACATTTTTATCGCTGATTATCACCAATTTTAAATAGTACTTGCTTCAAATAATATTTACGTCATGCAACAAAGGTGTTTCACAGAAATTTCTGAGTGGCTTTAAACGATTTCTTTGCTCAGAAATTGTGATGTTCAGCCATTGTGAGTATGTAATTTAGGTCCTGTGGCGCCTTTTAACGTTGTTTGACGGTTTTCGGCCAATTTCGGAATAACGCAAGGACAGAAATGTCCTGGTAGAGAGACCAATCAAAACAAAGGTTTGCCAGCTGAGTTCACTTCAACAAATGGAAGATACGTCGATTACGCATGCAGTAACATATCCGCCAACAGCTTGTGTTGTTGATCTGAACTGGTGTTGATTAGCATTTTTCACCGTCATTTTTCTATCGTTTTATGTCGTATTTTAAACCACATTTTAATGAGGATAATATTATTTTCGGCGATGTTTTAGTTCAGACATCAAATCCGATCCCTGCTAGTAAAGTTTGACGCTAACTGTGAAATACTCTGCAAAGACGCGACAATGAGCGTGTCGCATTCTAACGTCTTCGGGTTGGCGTCGGCGTCGTCGGCGTCGGCTTGCGGCGGGGGCGGGGACGGGGGCGGGGTGGGGGGCGGGGGCGGGGGGCGGCGGCGCATGGGCGGATGGGGCGTTGCCATTCGGGCCGTGCCTCTCCCCTTCCCCACCTCTCGCCGCCCGCCGCGTACACTGGTTCGCAAGTGACCGCAAATTCTGGCCATAATGAGAAAATCGTTAAAGTGGCGCGCGTTCAGAAACTTTGAATCGTCAAACCTTGCCTTAGAAGGCATTGTAGGCAAAATTAACGCACCAGATAGTTATTTCAAAACAATTTTTGTGTTCCTCGCCGGTCTTGTTAAGATATTGTTGGTTAGGGGTATCGCTCATATTCTCAAATTCGTTATTTTTTTCTAAAAGCGATGTTTGATGTGAAACTTGCTTTAAACTTCTGTTTTTCGTGTTTTTTTGTTCTGAATTTTTGAATAAATGGTACTTTTAAGCGATTAATTAAGTGTATTTTGAGGCACAAGTTGTTGAATATTGTTTTATATATTTGAATTCATCTTCATTATTATCTGTGCAGCGTAAAATCTTAGTCGGTAAATTATTGTAAAATTTAAACTTCCATTCACATTAACCTGCTCATATGAAGTGGTTTTTTTTTAATCAGTAGAAAAGTTCTTAATCAGGATTACACACATATAGCCTGCATATACACGCATACTTTTTGGCACTACTATAATGCCTTCAAATCAAAGAATTTACATTCGCGATTCAGCGACCCTTTGAAAATACTTACATGCCATACTTCTACGCATATCCAATTCATTTTAAGAGCTTAATTTTTGAGCTGCCATTTTAAAATTTTGACATTTTTATATGATATTCTAAAATCATCCACCCTCAGAAAGCGAAAAATACTTATTTCATATTCAACATATTCACAAGAACCTCTATAAACCGCTTCTCCGGTTTTTAATCCGAAGTTCCGGTTGATTCAACTCCTTTTCCTTGAGACAATGCATTGACTGCAGCCCACCGGCCGATCAACTCTTGACTGTGTCATTGTTGTGCATCAGATACCCAATCCAATCAGGGAATGCTTTTTGACGTTGCCTCTCAAATAACACCGAACAGAAACGAAAGCTAAATAAATAAAGACTGTGCTCTGGAAAGATTTTCTGGTATTTTATTTTAGTCTGTATGTAATAAACATTTTAAATAACCAATTTTTAAAATATACTTTAATAATTCTTTGCGAATGCACGCGAAAATTGAAAGAAAAATAAAGCCAACCTCCGGCTTTACATATAGAGGTGTCTAGGCTTTCTCAAGATACACAGGGAACGCTCTATACTTAACGACTATCTTGTTGAATTACAAGAAATAGAAGAACTTACAGGTAAGTATAGATTGTCGCGTTTCAAATAATAAATATATCGTTACGATTTTTCACAAACATTAGTTTCTCTGGGTATTATGTCATATTTGTATGTAAGAAATATATTTATTTTTACTGATACGTAGAGCTTGTTATTGACTTCTATTTTGGCTCGATGTGTAACTGGCATAACGTAACTGGATCGAATGGACCGTTGTTACGAGGGAAATATGAAAACCAGTTGAATGGTGCTAACATGTTCTCCCTTATAGGGAGAATTAAGAAAGGTACTTATGGGAAAGGGAAATTCGAGATGATAGCGTAAAGTCGAAGTTAATATCTAGTTACGCAAGTAAATCTGAATCAAATAAAATAGGTTAAAAAAATATGTACAATAACATGGTGTGTAACTGTTCCTGAAGATTTTTGGACGGATAGAAAGGACCTGGAACATTTTGTCACCGCTCGATCATTTGAGAAACCCTTATAACGCCGAGTTGGTTGTCTAAACAATTATTTAAAAAAACACAATTTTATTTTCTTCTGGGGGAACATCCGACCGACCGTCCTAAAGACTTTGGGCGATAAAAAGATCTCAAAATATTTTGTCACCGGCTCGATCGTTAAAAAACCCTTATAACACCGTTGGTGCCTTAACAATTATTTAAAAAAAAAACAAAAAAGAAAACACGTATGCTAATATTATTTTCTTCTGACAAGCCCGAAACCTCGCCTGCGGCTCCGACACGCTAACATCCGCACCTTAGGCCTCGTCGAAGTGACGTCCCGGCGCGGAAATCGGCGCGCTCCCCGCGCGGGTGCTACGTTTATGGACCGGCGTTTGGGCCATTCGCGCTTGGGCCTCGCGACGCGCGCTGGGCGTCGTTCGTTGACCCGGCGGGGCCGAACGGCTCGTTTCGCCGGGCAGCGCGAGAGCGCGCGCGGAGCGGGCCGGTCGGCCAGGAGCCGGGCTGGGGCTCCTGCTCAGCTGCAGCATTGACGGCGTTGATACTCAAACCGGCGTTAGCCGCACCGCGCCGCCGCGCGCCGGTGAGATACGCGAACGGTTTTTGAGAATCCGTACGAATGATGGTGGATGCTGTCCGGCGTCCCACAAAGCCGCGAGTCGTCCATTACACTTCACACGGATATTGTAACTATTAAATATAAAAAAAAAAATAAAAAAACTTTGGATGGTTGGTGCCACAGATCTCTGGAGGAAGCGGCGGCCGTTGCGATGCTGCGCTCTCCCAGTGACGCGCTGAAAAACTCTAATCGTGTTTAAACATTTACGATAGAACTAACCCTTATAACAGTTCAATTCTCGATTAATCGTATCGCTTAAATAGATTAATTCAAAGTAATTCCATTTTTCTCCCTGTATCTCTTAGATGCATTCTATATTAATATTACAGGGACCTTAATTTTATAATATTTATTATTCATTATTACTTCATTACGTCTTTGATTATGTGTTTGATGCAATCACTTATGCAGCAATTAGACTGATTGGAAACTGATAAAAGCGTCGATTATATTTTAGGTTTTAAGAAGTGAATCAGCAATGAATCGCCACTTTTAGAAATGGACGATTGATTTATCATTAGGGTCTTTAAGCACGGCGCACCGTACAGCATTCGACAGCAATTCTGACCTTCTGCCCATGCGCAACTCGATATTCGCAAGCGCAGAAGGACGATTTTGCTGTCCATTGCTGTAAGCTGCGCCTTGCTTGAAGGTCCCATTTTTGTAAATTATTGATCATCGTGTAATTGAATCGTACTTTCCCTACTGGAACACTCACGCTACACAACCAAGAACAAACAAGGCTTGATGTGTGTGCCCTGGTTGTTTCATAGATGTTTCATAGTTGTTTCATGGTCAGGAGTTTATAAACAATTCTCAGTTGTACTCTTTGACGAAATCCCTGAAAATTAATTAGGAATACATTTCATGACTTAACAAAACCATAGAACCGTATTAATGAAACCAAACTTGGTTATTTTACCACTACATTCTAACATTATCTATTTGTCCGTAAAATATTAGAAATGTCTCTTTGAGGTAGTTGAAACCGTAGTGGGAAAACTCGAAAGTGTTCCTGCGTAGAAATTGAGTGAAGCTGAAATCTAATTTCAAAAATCTCGATTTACTAAACCTGCTCTCTACACAAAATAAGAAGCAGCAGTTAGTATATTATTTCAACAATAAGTAGAAGTATTAGATTTATTATTTTCATATTTGTGTCAGTGTTTCTTCTAATATTTCACGTTCTTGTATTATGTGTAATAGTAGAAAGTAAAATGGAACATATAGAGAAATGACTAATTACACTACCTATTTAAGAAATTATACTGCCTATTTTAGTTATTTAGAGGCGTTTTTTTGGTAATCTAAAATAGATTTTAGAGCTATAAAACTCGAAGTCTACACTCTCTTATATGTCATTAAATTTAATGTAGATTAATGTAGTAATGTACATGAAACTTCATGAACTTATACATTAAAAATATTGTAATATATCTGTAATTAAATTTAATGCTTAAATTAAAACTGGTGTAAGTTTAATGTTGACGTTTTCTTGTTTGTCATCCCTCTTATAATTCATATATTCATAGCCCCCAGGACATAAATATCATTCATTCAAATCAGATATCACCATACAGAGATTTGACTCTGGTATCCTGATAGAGATGTTTACATTAAATGTAATATGCGTTCACGATAAATATTATATTGTTTTACACAAAAGTAATGCAGAAATTTCTGACAGTCTATTTATTAAAAAGCTCCTTCCTAAATATATTGTCAGAAAGTTTGCATTACTTTAATGGAATGTACATCAAAGTAATTATCATGAACGCACATTAAATGTAATGTACACATGTACATTAGGATGCAAGAATCAAAGCTTTATGGTCGTATGTGTAAGATCTGAGTCTACGATCTTGATGGATTGGTGATTATGGATATAGGATGTGAATGATGAGAGACGGGGGAAACGAGAGAACCTATACGTAAATCAACACGGATATTTATTTATGCATTAAATTTAATGTACAAATATATTACTCTCTTTTTAATGTACAAGATCACATTATGTTTCATATAGCCTACAATTCATTAATCTGCATTAAATTTAATGACATTTCCCAGTGTACAGACGTGTTAAAATTAGTAGACTAAAGACATGTTTTGTAAAATATTTGCATCTGTTACATGTCATGTGCATGTTACATTCATACATTTAATAATTAGTATGCATAACATTAAGGTATAAAGCGTTCCTCTCCAGTTTTTATATCCCGGAACTTGCGGACGTTTAAAATACCTGCTTTAGTCTAATAATTTGAACGGTCTGTGCTTTCCCGTTGGGGATTGGTCGCGGAGCGGGCGCGAGCGTGGCGCAGCGGGCGGTGGACAGCGGAGGAGACTGCGATGCGCGGAGGGGAGCGAACCCGCGGCGGCGGCGGTGGAGAGTGGAAGAGGGTGGGGGAGGGGGGGAGTGCATGGGTTCAACGCTCCGCTCGGCTCTTGCTAGTATGCCTCAGCTGCTTAGAGACACAAGCGCTCAGCCTAGGGGCCGAGGGCACCGTCATAAGCACGCACAGCCACTAGCCATTCACGCGAGGAAGCGTACGCTGCGCCTCACCCACCCAAACACACACACACACACCACGCGCTAAGCACTCTTCAGACACACATTCACTCACCCACTCACATCACCCACACTCACGCTAACCCACTTACAACGCAAATTGAGCACTCTCCGGAAGCACATTCACTCGCCCTCTCACAACACACCATCCCTACACACCCCACACATATGCATCAGACGCAACACAATATACTCGCGCGTCTCACACACCTCACACTTGACGTATAAAAACACACACACACACTCACACACGCACACAGAAATACTTATACACTACACAATCTCTCTTACATACCTAACACTGATAGATATCACATACTAGCATACACTCGCACACAAAGTCGCAAACCACACATACACAGGCGCACGCGCGCTCAATGACACTCCACATACACACACCAGGCCCTCGCATACACCAGACCCTCACACACACCACATCACGCACAATTACGTACACTCACAGGACTCACACTTCGCACATTACATATAAATGCACAACTCACCCTGAAATACATAAAAAGCTCTCTCAAACACACTCATATACTCGTACATCCACACACTCTCACACATGCACACTCACTCGCTCGCTCACACACACACACTGTTTCAATCACACAAAAACTAGTACCACTCACATACTGTCTCGTATGTTCATTATTTACACACACACACACACACACACACATGCTCACGCACCACACTTTCTCAGCGCACACTACCTACACAGTTCATTTCGAACTTCCACGGCCAAACGCCCCATACAGCCAAACCACGAACTACTGCATCACGTCGGTCATTTTCATTGTACAAACTCATATTTCAGGCGCTGTAAGAAGACACTTAAATAATCATTCAAGTATGCGTTTTAAATACATTTTAAAATAACTTGTTTACGTAAATTTTCTTTTTATTAAGAACACGTTAATGAACAACGATCATGTGGAATTGGAAATCTAAAAAATAAATGACTTTTTTTGCTGTATCTTTTGTTAGCTGAAAATTATATTTTCATTTCAACAAATACTGGTTCATACTTTAATGTTGACGAACAGAAGAATACGTATTGTCTCTTCCTCTTCCGATACAGAACGCAATCAGAACAATGCGGGATATTTCTTAAATAAATGTTTTAGTTTCAGTCTGAGTTTATGTTCAATTCTTTCGGACTTAAACTCATCTGCTTTGAACATCAAACAACACATTTACGGTTTTTGCAGTGCTCTCGACAAAGCCAACATTTATTTCGTCTTTTCACTCAATATATATTCAAAACAATCACCGTAATCTGATAACATCCAAAAGAGTATATTGATAACAAGCAAACTTCTTTTAATTTCCATGTAACATTTTAATGTTGTTGGTTGTTTTTTTGTGACAAAGAATCCCATCTGAATGCTCCCTCCCCCTGAAATACTTTCTGGGTCCGCCGCCAGGCGGATCTCCCGGTCTACAAAGCGTCACCTACAATTTCAAATTCACTTAAGAAAAACATTTTTGTATAATTTTCCCCACATCCGGGCCAGAGATCTGTCCTTCCTTTCTCGGTCACCCCGGTTTTCTTCAACAGCATGGCAGGGGCACACGGCCAACAATGGCCGGCTCACAAGGGCTACTCTCAGCGGCTTCTGGATGTCGGACCACGAGCTCCGCTGAAGACGTGAAGCAGAGCATTGCAGCGCAGGACAAAGCCGTTCACCGGAAGGCCTACTTCTGACGGGAAAAGCTAAACGTCTGTCCGTCCGGCGGTCCGTGTGTAAACGCTTGGCGGCTACGCCATACGGATATAACACATACGCATATTTATATATATATATATATATATATATATATATATATAAATATGCGTATGTGTTATATCCGTATGGCGTAGCCGCCAAGCGTTTACACACGGACCGCCGGACGGACAGACGTTTAGCTATATATCATACGCATCATTTTCATCGAAGTTGGTACTTCCCGCACGCAGCTCTTTAAATTCTTTATTCTGATTTTGGAACTACTTTGTATGAATTACCAAAACAATTTCTGAAAAATTACTCTTTTTTTTCGAATAGAAATAAGTAGTCTAATTTTTGTAGAATGCATTAAGCAAATCCAATTATGTAGAATTCTCTGCAAAAATTAAAGTTGTTTTTTTCTGCGTCTTCCTACAACTACGAGTACAATAGTAATGCTGTATTTTTTCGTAATAAAGTCTGTCCTTCAAAAAAAGATCTTTTGAGTATGACCATGTTCGTTTTTTTCAAAATAGATTTTTTCATGTAAGTTAGCCTTAAATAAAAGCAAATTTGAAAACAAGATTTTCTTGAAAATGGCTCCAAATGTGGTCTTTGGTTTTGTTTTCTTGGGTAAGGGGAAATTCGCTTATATAAATCCCACCGATTTTCTATGAAGTAAATTTTTGGAAATTGCGAAAGTGATAGATGATGAGAGAAAGTATGTCATGTAGCATTACTACGTAGTTGTTTTGTTGTTTTCGAAAACTGAAGAGCACGCGCTGCAGCTGGATTGCCCTTTCGGCTGGAAGTTCCGCGAACGCCTATGATTCCGATCTACGACGCTGGTCGTTGATGAGGGTAGGCTAAGCTGGCATTCCTATTTTGTCATGGCAGCTAGGGCAAATAAAACGTTCTTAGATTATCGTTAGGGAATCGCGCTGTCATCATTTTGTAGAGTATCAGTAGGGACTTCGTGTAGTGAATGCTTTTATCACGTAAGGTGGTGGCGATCTTCCAGCGTTGGATGGCGAGATCCCGCGCCGATATTCACACCGACTCGCGGGGTTTTCCCAGCCAGGTATCTCTCTCCACCGGTGCACCGCCCCAACCGGGACACTCTCTAAGCTCCCGACCGGTCTCCCGACAAACATGGTAGTGATGTGCATGTAAGCGTTAGTGCGCGCGTAAGAAAGGGATCAGGATTCAAGGAAGAGGAAGGAAAGATCGCGTGCGGTCCGAGGCCCGTTTGTTAGGGTACTGCTCCAGCATTCGCCTGGTGTTAATCGGAGAAACCATGGAAATCTCCCAATCAGAGCAGCAGACCGCTATAAAACTCCTCCAGACAGCAACTGAATTCGACATAGTTTTAAAGCTAGTGTCGAAAATCCTGCCACCGTGAGGACTGGGCCTGGGACCTACCCGTCCGTGCAGTGACATCAGTTGACCCCGTTCGTGCGCGAATGAGCATATTTTATGTAACTTGCTATTTTTTTCTTGTTAAGGAATAAATATCAATGAAGTAAATTCATTTTCAATAAACTAGTGTCGGTAAAACAGCAGGTACGTTTCGCCCGTACTTTCATGCAACATGACGCGAAAAGTAGTCAGTTTCGAAAAATTGTACATGACCTTATTTCAAAATCTATTTTTAAGGAACAGATTTCCTAAAGGGAAAATTAGATATCTTAAAAATTGTAATTGTAGAAAGACACCGAAAAAAATTAAAATTTTGCAATTTTCCAAAAATCGGAGTTTCAAACAGCATGTGACTTGTGCCATTCTCTTAAACGTCCTTCATACTAATTTAATCAAAAACAATGAAATTTGAAAAAAATATTGAAAAAGCCCCAGAGGCTTCATGTAAAGCACCTCTCACAATTAAATTATGGGTATGAAATTCAAGGGACCGTGACATCAACCAGATCGATAGGCGAATATCAATTTTGAAGAAAATCGACTGTACGGTTTAGCTTCGAGTGTTCTATACAGACGGACGAGTAGACGATTTTTCGGCATGAATGACCCACAAAACATAAATTCCGTCTACACATTGTTAGACGATTTTTTAAAAATAAATGTAACAACTGAATTTTTTTCGTTACCAGAGTCCTGTAATAAGAATTTGTCTGCTGAAAAATTCGTCGATTTTTCGCGCAGCATTACATAACTTTCTCTCTAGTGCGGAAGCGACAAAGTCATAACTCTCTCCGTACTGCGTAAGTGGTAGCGAGAAAGTAAAAATGGAAATACGAGGTATTGTTTGTTAAGCGTCAATGTCTCCAAACGGTTCAAGGTCACTTGTGTGCAGGAGATGAGTTGATTGCTGCGTTGGCGTGAGCTCTCGTGCCTGCTAGTGACGGGAGGGCGTGTCTTTGCGCAGCGCGTGCGCCGGGTCGCTTCGCTTGCGCTCGAAAGTAGGCCGCCTCCCCTCCCGTTCTGCCCCGCTCCAACCCCCCCCCCCCTTAGCGTCACCAGTGATTCCGCGCCATCTCTGGCAATTCTATTTCCTATTTATTTAATATGCTATTTTAATTCTTCGTATTGTATTTATAATTTTACTTTTATTTATCACGCATAAGTGTTTCTAATTGTAGTACATAATAATATAATGCATTTGCATTATTATAGATTTACAACCTGAACAAGTTAAATCTGTGATCTAATTTGATTGTTTTGATACATATTTAAAGCTTTTATGTGGATGTTTTATTAATAAAAGTGTCTAATATATTCCGAAGTAGTTACTTATTTCGCAAGAATCTGTATAGAAACACAAATTTCTGCCTAAACACAAATAATTATCTAAATCTATTTATTACAAATTGGAAAATGTAGATAGTATCGATATTCAATTGCGATAGTATCGAAAACTATCGATAGTGAAACAATGGATGCTTAAGCAACACTAGTGTGCTGCCACCACCGTCGCCGCCGCCGCCGCCGCCGCCTTTGTTCCGAGTGCGTGGGGAGCCGCCGCCGGGAGAGTTGAATGCGTCCGGCGCGACGGAGCCCGCGCCCCCTGCAGCCCCGGGAGGGGAGGGTGAAGGGGAGGGGGTGCCGCGGGCGAGGCCGCCTGCGCCCAAGGTCACCCCCTCCAGGCGCAGGAGGCCGTGGCCCGTGCGGCGCGTCGCCCGGCGGCGGGCGCGGAAATGCACAGGGTGGCATGGGATTGAAGGCTCCCACAGACCGGCGGCGCGGGAGATCTGAAGCCCACGCGCGTCAAGTGTTGCCTTAGGGGCCGTCCGTAAATTACCTAACGCTAATTTCGAGTGTTTTGAATAGTCCCTCTCCCCCCACCTGTAACGCGCGCTTAAACTCACCCATTATAATTATGTAGAGTTTGCCACAACACCATCCCCCATTTACAAGGAGTATACAGAAATCGTACTACAGTAAAACAGTGTGTATTAATTTTATTTTTGTTTTATATATATATAAATATATATAAATATATAAATATATATATATATATACTAATAATTTTACAGTGTTTGTAGACTGTTTTCTGTGGTTCTTCAAAACATAATTCTGCCTATGAACGTGATTTTTTTCCAACAAGTCTTATTCAACATTCCGGATTCAATGTGGTTTATTAGAAACATATGTTAACATTGTCTTAAGAGCTTATTTGGAAATTTATACGTTTTCTCTCCATACAAACACAACGCACCACACACACATATATATATATATATATTATATTTATATATTATTATATATATATATATATTTTATTATTAAAATTGGCTAACGTCGGATTACCTAAATTATCGCTGATTTAAATAACGATTATTGGTGGAAAAAAATTAGGACTTGGCCAAAAATTTGAAATTAGCAGGGCCGAAAGTTTTGGAACTGAACTGTATTATTCATCAATACATCCATCATATCCACCGCCACATTTTGCAGACGCCCGTCCTTCAACATGGCCTCCTATGGAGAGCATTTCTCGTGTGGGTTAGACGAGAGTGAGCTGGCCGCAGTAGTCACAGCGAGGGAGGCATCCCGCTACCTCCCCCTCCCGCACTCGCACACGTGCATTCCTATTCCGCGCGAGACCCTCCCTCCCCTCCCCGGACGCGTCACCGCGCATGCGCACTGCGGACTCCCCGCCTCTGCACCCGACTTCGGCGCTGCGGTCACGCCGCCTGAGGTGGCCCCACAGGGCTGCTCAGTGGCTGCACTGTGCTACAATGGTAGTTTATGCAATTAGTTTATAAAGTTAAGCTTTATTGCATGAGTACATGTTTTGTAAACGAGCGACTTGAGGAGCGAGTTTTCAAATTTTAACGAATGCAATAAAGCAACATTGTAAACGAGTTGCATACTATATTTCTTTTTGTATAACAGCATTATACATTTATAAGAGAATCAAAACTTAATTTTGCGAAACAACTTCCCTGTGACGACTCGCGTTTTCGACATCGTGCGAGTAAACGGTGATTGGCTGTTCCGTTTAGCTCTACCTCCCCTCGATTCTCTCGCTACCATTTGCTAAATGTGTGAAGACGCAATCATTCGTGTCATAAAATCTAATACGTCATCATTTGTGCCGTAAAATGGCCGATTATGAACAATTGCTTGCAACAGAAAAGGTTCTTTTATAATGCTGGAATACAAAAAACGTCATTGACCTGAGATCAAAAAACAAAAACATGTCTAATAGTAAATTTTAAAAAATCGTTTGCCCAAGACTATTATTTTGGGTGTAACACCTTTCACGCAGCTTTACTTTACCTTAAATGTTGTACAGAGATGCTAAATTCTTCTAATATTGAAATCTGAACAGCATAGGCATCGTTCTTAGCTCAGGCAGTTGCAGCCCCAGCCAGTGCAGCAACTCCATCCCAGCTCCTTTGCTTTTTCTGGGAACTTGTAACGATGTCGTCCAATATAAAACAGGTCGGCTCAGTGGCCAGTCCATTCACACGAATAGCTTGCTCCTTTAAACTTATTTTCTGCCTTGTCTTTTCCTTCTTCACAAATTGCGGTTAGGGCACTTATTTTACTGACTGTAGTGTAAGACCAATGTTCGATATTGTATTCGTGATCGAGATATATAGTTTTAATAATTGAAAGGATGGTTAATCAGCTTATACGGCGATTTTTCAATACCTGCCTATGGATTAAATCATCTTTCGGTGTCATCCAATCGGAAGGTTGAACGCAACCTTAGTGTCGTTACTATAGTGACGTGTAAGATCTCGATTAGATAGCACCGCTGATGACCTGGCAGAGTCTGCTTTGAATATATCACTATCTAATGTCTAGACTTGGTTTTTCAACACGTACAGAATTGACTCACCAACAGAGTATTAGATGAAAATTAGGAGTATTCGTGGGTTATGATGAGGGTATTTGTCCCCTCCCACTGCGATGATGGCGTGTCGTAAGTAGTATGTGTGTGTGTGTATTTAGAACCTCAAAATATTTACGTCACATCAGTTCGTATGGTCATTAGTCGTATGCGAGAAGAGCGTGTTGCATCCCGAAGGGTGACGGTGGGTGGCTATATACGGCGCTAACCTATACGTCGGCTTGCGGGGTTCCCCAACTAGGTATATCCCACCAGTGGAGCACCACCCCAACTGGGTGGGTGGGTTACCCCAGTGGGTGTAAGTAAGGGCCCCTTCCCACGTGTGGCGGGTTTGCGCTACTGCGGCAAGTGGCAGCGGGCTCCCTCTACTCAAAGACGAGAAGGGCGTACGCGCCACTGCTAGCAAAACACAGCTTTAAATGGCGGTCTTCCCACTGCGCCATCGGTCACTGCGTTTTACGTGCTGCGGTCCCTTTGTCCGTCGTCGCGGGAGGGTCGGAGAAGAACCCTGCCGCTTGACGGACGCGCGCTGCCGTGCCGGCGTGGGAAGGCGCCTAAAGGGAAGACGACGGGCATTCGATTGGTGTTCATCGGAGAAATCCCGGAAATCTACCGATCAGGGCAGCCGGCCTCTTGAATTCTGCCCCAGACAGCAGGTGAATTGAAGTCGTAGGCTCCCGCGGCCAGAGTCATGTGGGTGATCTGGGCTGTCCGGGTGACGCCGCGTCGAAGGCTGATGATCATACCAGCCCTGAGGAAGACCACGACAGGATGGTCGAAACGTCGGCAACGCAGCCTTCGACGCGGCGTCACCCGGACAGCCCAGATCACCCAGCAGGTGAATTCGTGCTAGCTGTCTTGTGGCAAACATTGTGCCACCGTCGAGAGAGGAACCCCAGGCCCTCTGGTCGGAGGCACTGCAGTGCCATCAGCTGGTGCCCCGATCTATCTCGGCCGGCGGTGGCGTCTGAAAGCGAGCGTGCTGCTGCGCCTTGAGGTAGCGGCTGCCCCGGAGTCCGGTGCAGCGCAGCGCAGCGGGGGGAGGGGAGGCGGGGGAGTCGCCTTGGGGGAGCGTGACGTCGAAGCCGCTCTTCACTGGCGGCGTCCGCTTTCCCACCCTCCCTCCCCCTCGCTCCCCCCTCAAATCTCCTCCCCCACCCCCCGCTACGGGCTTAGCGGCACAACCGCCTCGAGCAAGGACTGTCCACGAGGAGCGATTAATACCGGGATTAGTGGGCGGTCAATCGAATTATTATTATTATTATTATTATTATTATTATTATTATTATTATTATTGGCATGTAGGCCATTACCGTCCACACTACACGATTAGCATGTGTATTTGTTCCAGTATTAGCTTTTCAGCTGTATCCCTCAGTACAAGGTTGTTACGCCTTCAAGTGTGAATTATGAGATGATAGAATGATGATGATGATGATGATGATAGTGGAAGGGCTATCACAAATAATGCCATGTCTAGGCAGAACTCGAACCTGCAGCCTCCTCAGCGTAGATGACGGCTGCCGCAAACGTCTGCGCCACGGGGTCGACTTATTATTATTATTATTATTATTATTATTATTATTATTATTATTATTATTATTATGTATTTTCGTAAAGGATTGTCCTGCTCGTGGTTTGGTGATGCTCTCGTGTGGCAGGGAGGAGTCTTAAAAGGTGAACAATAAGACGAAGACAAGACGTTAATGAGGATACGGAAACAAGGTCACATGAGCGAAAGGGAAGATTTGAGGAACTGGGGTGGTAAGTCAGCACATCACCCCCAATCAGACAGCTTTTTTGCCCGAGCTTCACCGTCACTGCCATGACACTGCCCTCCTGAGGAGAAGACCGCCCCTTCTATGGCAGGATGCTTGTTCCTAATTGGCTCGTCGGCTTCCGACGTTGGCCTAATAACACAGGAATTTCTCTAGATGCGCACTTCTCGATGGCTGTGCCTCGCGTTTTATCTCCGACGTTGCGGAGAGAACTGAATAGCGCTCCCAGGCGGCTATTATGAGCTCCATTATAAAACGCGTGTTATTAACTCGATAGTATTTTATAACGCGCTATTAACCCGGACAGTAAGAGAAAATTATTAAAATTGGTAAACATAACTGCTAATAATCATCTGCATATTATATACGAAGGGTAAATGACAATTTACAAAGAACGTTTTTGTGGGTTAAAGCTCCATTACACAAAAATATGAAGTGGTTACAATAAATGCGAGAAAGTGTGAGCCATTGAAGCACCACTAGTATCCTTGCATTACCACAAGTGCTCATATTTCGGAGTGCACGTACTCCTGTGAACCTTAACACGAACCCCTTCTGGATGCCAGGCGTTTGGTGCTCAAAATGTGTGGCTTACTATGCCTGAAGAGCATGATCTGCCACCGATACAGTATGCGTTGCGACACTACATTGAACAACGATGGAGTACTTCATTGGCACTTGTCCATGATTACGGAGGAGTCACAATCTAGTGGCGGCAACTTGTAGCAAAACATTGACACATAGATACTTCGATACATCAACAAAAGCTTTTCGATGTCGATGAAAACATCGATGTTTCAAGCATGAAGAAATATATCGAAGTAAAATGTCCTAGTTGTAATGTGGTACGTTAATATTAGTTTAATGAATATTCTGTTTTATATCTGACTGTCAATTTTCTAATCGATGTTGTATGTAGTCAAGTTTCAAAATGCTGTTCAGGGATATTACCACGCAAAATTAATGAAAAATGAACTAACACTGGGGAAGGTTGCGAATAGCACACGGGTTCGTAGCGACAACAGCGACAGTTGTGAATGGCTGTTGGTTGCGAGCAATCCACAAAAAAGCTGATACTGGAAACTTTATTTATATGCTGCTACACAATTGTTTCTATACAATTAGAGGCTATACCGAGCATCCAAAGGGAAAACAATATTAATTTTAACAACGACATTTAGAGTATTATTTACCATGTAAATGGTATAATTCTAAAGAACCTGTGTGAACAAGGATTGTACTTCATCTTCTGGGTCAATGACCCCCCATCTCGATCAGGTTTTCGTCCAGTTTACCTGATCCTCGAACAAATGCTGAGGTGGCCCCTTGTTTTGCTTCTGGACATAAATGTAACATCAATTTGACTTCACCCCATAACACGTTCCACCAACATATTTTAACTGTTTTTGACGTAAATAAATAAAATATTTTTTAAAATAAATATCACGAGAACTCTTTTGAAAATATAGGATTTTCTGAACAAACTTATCGATATGAAGAAAACATCGATATTATAATATTGCTGTTTATGCTGGAAAATATCAATGATTTAAGAACATCGATTTTTATTATTTTTTTGCCGTCCGTAGTCACGGCCGTCAATGAAAATTTCAGCGCCAGCGTCCCGACAGGCAGAAGCTATTCCTGTGCGCTTCAGCTGCAATTGGCCCAACGCGGAGTGCAGCCTTCTTCGCCCGAGTAACGCAAGGCGCCTCCGCGGCGCGCGCCTCTGGGATTTCTCCGCCCAGCGAGGCGAACGCCCCCCTCGGCGGGCATCCGGCGGAAGACGCTCTCCGCCCGGTTCGATTTCTCCAACCTCCAGGAGCTTGCTGACGATTCCCCGAGCGTCGTTTTCCACGATGCGAATCTAGTGGGGGGGGGTTAGATTCGCTGGCTTCTAAAACCTCGTTTCTCAGGTTCAAATCCGGCTATTGATACATTATTGTTTCTGATCACTTAATTATCAATAGTTTTGTAAGTGTAGCTCATGGTATACCCATGTGCTTGTAATTGTGTGTGTTAATGTAGAGGACAGAACAGAACAGAACAGAATAGGACAAGGAAGAAGAAGAAAATATCGCGTCCGACCGTGGTCCGTTTGTTAGTGTAGTACTCCGGCATTCACTTGGTGTTGACCGGAGAAACCATGGAAAACTATCCATCAGATCAGCCGTTTCGCTAGAAGTCTCCTCCAGACAGCGATCTGACAGCAGAATCCAGACATCACAATCCGACCTAGCTGTCTACGTAGTGTCAAAAATCCTGCCAACTTCGGAACTCGAACCCTAGGACCTCTCAGTGAAAGGCACCGCTCTGATCCTACATCCCAAAGTAGTTGTACCCTGATGCCCTGAGTTACTTTCGCCGGTTAGAAGGATCGAAAGTAATCTCATTTTGCTATTGAATATACTATAATGTGAAAATGCAAAAAATGTAGTTACATGCATATTAATATGTGCCTCTGACTGTTAAGCAGTCTTTTATGCGCAGATGTTCGTCACGCATCTGTATCATCCTGACAGCACCATAATGTGAGCTGCCGAACATCTGTGCAAAAGAAGTTGGCTAAAAATGTGGGAAAACGCCACATGTGCAATTCTTTAATCAAAATTTTTTCTATAAAATAATTGAAAAAAATGTGATAATATTTTACCTTTTTACATGCCCTTGAAGTTTTTAACATTTATTCTGTGTAATGTGTTACTTTATAAAGAGTTAAATACCTAACCTTCGTTACCGATTGTCAAGACCCCAGAAGTACCATAGAGTTGTTAGAAGACTCATTTGAAGGCTTGATCAGCCTTTTTCTTTTCAATTTTCTATTAATAAAATAGAAATGATTTCAATTACAATTTATTATTTAATAAAACATATATTATTAAAGGCAGTATATTTTTTAGTTCATCGAACTAGGCTATCTTGACAGATTTTTTAAAACTTGTTCCTTTATACCGAGAAGGAGAAAAAAACAATATGTGCTCCGTTGTCTAGGGAAGGTAATGGCCCTACACGTGCTCTGAGGGGGAGTGGCTCCCCTCAAATTTTGAAAGAGGTGCCGTTGCCTGCAATATATTAGTTTATTTCCTTAAATATGCTCAATCCTTCATTTTCCTCTCTTTTAACCAAACAATTAGAGGAACTCATACGCGACAAGTCATTTGGAAATCTGCAAATAGTTCAGCATAAAATCAATTGTAGTTATTCATATTGTAGTTTCATTCTCCGAAATATATCCTCCATAATTTCGTTACGTGTGTCATATGGCATTATTAGACACTTTAACCCTTCGTAACACGAACAAAACTTCAGTCCTGAAAATGGTTTACGGTAATACGAACATTTGTAATACTATGTTTACACAAATTTTTATAACAGAAACTCCGATAACTTCTGTCCCTTGGAATTTGTGTTAATGAAGGTTTACTGTGCAATACCATATTTCACTATGTATAATATATTTCATTCTCCGAAATGTTTTATTTATTCTCTCCTAAAAAAGATACAATGAAAGACGTGTCTTCCCTCTTGTGATAGGCTCCACTCGCCCATCGGAAGGACTTAAAAGCGTCATGAATCCTCGTCGAGAACCGAACCCGGTGCTCTCCAGCAAGGCCGGCGCTAGCCATGGGGAGACCGGGCGATCGCTCGGGGCCCCACAAGTCAGGGGGTCCAACGATTGCAGTGATGGGGAAAAATAGTATACACTTAAAAAAAATTAAAACTCGAGAAAATCACGATTGAGTAGTTTCACATTTCGTAAAATTCTGAATTAAATGCTTACCTTAAATAGATAATTATAGTCATTACTTGTAAGGTAGGACTCAATGAAATGAATCAAATGACACTATCATTAAAATTGGTCCTTCGGAAATTCCTATTTATTATTTCATGTATTTGGCAAGATATTTTATTAAACAATAAACAAGAAAAGTTTCTATCATTTTAAGAGCACCGTGGAAATTGTTATTTTAACACCAAATACATTCACTTAAAAATATTATTTAAAATATATTTCCCAAAAACATTTTTTCCAGCTGAAACTTTGTTTTTTTGTTGCGTGTAGAAATAAATAAAATAACTTGTAGTTTCTTGATTCAACTTTTTTTTTTCGGGGTGGGCGGGTGCTACGTTTGAGCGTTGCCCGAAATTGCTTCGCTCCGGGGCCCTGCTCATCAGGTGCAAAGGCGGGTTAGGGCGGGGGGGGCGTGGGGAGTAGGAGGCGCGGAGCGAGTGTCGAGGCAGGTCCGGCGGGCGGATTCCACCAGCAACAGGATTCCGAGGCCTCCCCCTCGCCCCTGGCGCTGCTCCTCGTGCTTTGGGTGCCCTTTCATTCTCTTTTTGCTTGTTTCCTTCACTTCTTTAATTTCACTTGTTTCTTTTATTTAATTTTATGTGAAAAAATGAATACGTTTTTTCACTTGTTTCGTTTTTTCTTTTATATCGTTTATTTCATTCATTTATAGAATTTATTTAGTATATTTTGTTTCACTTATTGCATTTATTTTATTATTTTGTTTATTCATTTCAAATCAAAAACAAACAATTGGGTCTAACAAACAATTTTGAAGGCACCAGAGCGGTGGTTAAATGCATTTCCGTGAATTAATCGGTGGAAAGGAGGTAAATGCATGGACGAATATGAATGTTTTTTAATAGTTTAAGAACGAGTGGCAAGAGGCAAGAAGGAATGCCTTCAAAAGAGGGGATGGGCAGCCGAAGAGGGCCACGGGCCCCAGACCCCAAATCCCCCCCTTTCAAAACAAATATATTTAAATCTAATTTAAATTAACCGCTATATGTTAGAGTATTTCTGTTGCATGTAGTGATGATTTCTGTCTGTAAATGAGGGAAAGGATGACTTTTGTCAGAAATAAAGGGTCCTTGTACACCTAATGCACCAGGCCCCTTGTTTTCTATGCGGGTAACAGGATTTGATGGATGATAACAAGCTAACAAAACAAATTTCATGTATCTTTGGACTAAGAAATTTACCATAACCTGGGTTCAGGAAGTTAAGAAAGATATGGAAAGGAACAATATAAGAGAAAAAAAAGAACGCAGAGATATTTTTTAAAAATAAATTGCTACATATGGAAGGGTTACAAGGAAGGCTGGAGAAGAAAACTGGTGCAAAATGGTCCGAAGAGAGAAAAATAAAACACAATGAGAAGAGGGATAATGGAAAAAGAAGAAAGATCAACATAAAATCAAGTGTTGAAATTGTCTCGTGGTCCCTTGATGACCCTAATGGAGAAAGAAGAAGAAATAGTTATATCAGTAATTAGTTAAAAAACTGAAGGTTTGGCGTATGAATTAAAATATGTTGACGGATGACGCAACAACAGAAGCTGGATTCGGCATTTTCAAATAGGAGTGAGTTATTTATTTGCCAGAATATAGACAAACATAAGATAATATAACTCTTAGGATAATTCTCAATAAGGGAGTTAGCCATGTTAATTCATATTGCTTTAGTGTTTTATTTACTTTGGGGTACGCAATTGTTTTATATTGCCATGCCTTCTCCGGGGCAAAGTGCATTTAGAAAAGTAACATTTTCATTGGCTAAATGTCAGTTTACCAATAACAATCAAGCCAAGTACTAGTTACCATGGGTGAGTGTTGAAAGCAACGACTCGAACTTTTTTAAGACTCCTTAACAAATCGAATACTTTGATGAAGGTAGCGTAGTTCCGGAATAAGTGATTGGTGGATTGGTTAGTGATCCCGGGCGCGTCAACTGCTAAGAGCGTTACTCCTGTAAGTACAGTGTGTGTTTTATCGCTGGAGGTGGGGATGGCGTGATCTGGCGCCGGTCTACCCATCAGCTTATGGGGTTTCCCTAACCAGGTATCTCCATGCTACGAGGCACCGCCCCACTCGGGACAACCACCAAGTTCTAGACGGGTCTCATGGCAAGTGCAATAATGTAGTGCATGTAAGTGTGTGTAATAAAGGAATGAGGATCGGACAAGGAACAGGTAGAAAAGATCGCGCGCGGTCCCTGACCCGTTAGTTAGGGTACTGCTCCGACATTCGCTTAGATCGGAGAATAGATGGAAAACTACCTATCACAGCAGCTGGCAGCTACAGTTGAAGGATTGAAATAAAAAGCAAAGGATATAAGTGCCATATTCATATTGTCTAGGCTATCGGGGACCACGTTAGCCACCATGACATTGGCGCGGCTCGTCCCGGATAGCGTAGACAACATGAACTCCGGCCGCGGAAGCCTACGCAACCACGCCATATTCATATTTTCGACAAAAATGAGTTTAACCTTTTGGCACGTACAACTCCTGCCATTTATAACCACCCCGTATCCTTATCAAGAAATGAGTCTGAACTTTGTTTTTTATTTATGTTATAGGGCTTGATCGATTCATTATAGCGGCAAAAACATAATTTTAACATAAATGGCGCTTATATCCTGTTTTTCTTTCCGATCTTCGGTTGTCGGAGTCGGCGCCTGAACGCGGTCAGGGAGAGGCCTCTCCCGCGGCGGCGGAGCGGCAATCGGAGCGTCGCGCCGGTGACGGGCGTCGATAGATAATTGGATGAATAATGCATGGGCGCGCAGCCGCGTTGTGCGCATGCGCAGAACGAGTTGGCGCACTGCGCACGGACGCAGATCGCGCGGGCGACGGCGCGCGCAGATGCAGAGATAGCTTTTATCTCATCCGATCGCCTTCGCGGGCTGTTCTCGAACGCGTTCCAGGTAGATTAAGTGCCTCATTATTAGCGGTCAAACGTTGATGACCTAAAACATCGCCGAAAATCAATTAAAACGCTGTTAAAACGTTTTTAAAATGCCCTACAAGCAAAGAAAAATGACGTAAAAAATGGTATCTAAACCAGTTTGGAATGAACAACTCAAGCTGTTGGGTGCATTACTGATGTAATCGCGTCTTCTTCTATACGTTTAAGTGAATTCGCCTTGCAGACTTTCGGTTTGAACTGTGCTTTACCAGGAAATCTCTGTAGCTATCCTGAACTGACAGTGGCACTAAAAGGCGTCTCAGAAACCTTAGATTGCATACTCACAACAGCAGATATTACAATTCCTGAGCGAAAAAAATCGAATAGACTACTTAGAAATTCTGTCGAGACATTGGTTGCATGTGGTAAATATAATTCGAAGCTAGTACCATTAAAATAATATTATAAAATTTAATGGTAATATAATAAAATAGTAGAATTACTCAGCAAAAATGCATTAAAAATGACAGCAAAAGGTAAAAAATACATATGAAAATGGATCTTTTATTTTTGTCCTAACATAAAATTAATTTTAATACCAGACGCCATTCTTCTAAAATGAAAAAATGTTATTTCATTAAAATCCGTCTCCTACTCATTACTAAATCAGATAAATCTTCCTGCAGTAGATAAAGTGGTTCATTTATGTATTTAATGTAATAAAGGATTCTGCCAATGTCAATATTATTCCATTAACCATTTTTGGTAAAGACAAATTTAGAAAAATGTACAAATAGAGTTATCCAAAACGTATGTTACTCCTAATTGAAAGTTCATTATGCATTCGTTAATAAATAATGAATATACTCACTACCTGGCTCCTCAATTATTAGCTAATTTACAAGTAATGGCGTTTTATAGACACTAGTAAAATAAATTATTAATATTTTCCTTGATGGATGGACCGAATGTTGAGATTGCTTCTGGCTTTTTAAAGCAATAAAACTTTTCTAAACGTTTTACTTTTAAAAACTTAAATAGAGTTCGAGAAACGGTCATTACAACTGTACAAAAACTCGCTTAATAAAATTGAACATTGTTTTCAATAATTTAAGCGATGTAATTTATAATGACAGGAAAATAAATATTTTTGTTGTATCGGAAGAGGGTTAGTTTGGTGCATTGTTGATGGAATTATTTATTTTCTGAAGAATTCGGCAATGCGCTAAATAGAACAACCATTGAATTCGCACCGAACCAAATTCATAAGCCACAAATTTTTTTCAAAAATACTATAGCCAGCTTTGAATTTGTTATCCCGGATATTGTTCTACTGTCTGATAGTTGATAATAGTCCATGTGACTTAACTTGAAAGGAAAATTTTAGAACATGATTTGCTCCTTTTCGTACTGTGGAGTTTAGTTTCAATATCATCCTTCTTGCTTTTTGTCAATATAATTTTTCTTCTTGCTCACCCTTCGTGTCTGATCTGCCCTTTTCTTTGTTTCTCCACCCGAATCGGCAGTGGATGGGGCAAACGTATATCTGCCATTAAGAGACTTCCGTCACAGACGTAATTGACGATATACAGATTTCGTGTCAGATACTTCTATATGAAGTTCAGCTTAAATTATGAAGCAATACAGATTTAATAAATAAATGTAAAATAAGCTGATAATAACAATAATTTAAATCTGTGAAACCGAAACGAAGAGGCTAAATGGAGGAGGATAAGGAAAGGATTATGAAGAAGAAGAAGAAGAAGAAGAAGAAGAAGAAGAAGAAAAATGCGAAAGTATAAGAAGAAATGAAGAAGAATATAAATAATAAGAAAAAGAAGAAAAAATAGGAAGACAATATGAATTAGAAGAAAAGGAGAAAATGATGAAAAGAATTATGATCGAAATTGATTTACCCCAATTCTCTTTGTTTTGTATTCATTTAAGCAATCGTGTATTTTCTTGTTTCTTACTACCGACGCCCTTGGCAGTGGAGGCCTGACAGGTCGTTAATCATGGAATTGAATTTAATTTAATGAATGAACGTGTGTGTTCTCTTCGGAGCAGATGGCCAAAGGATCGCCAGGATACCTTCCCCTGTTGCTCGCGAATCGTAGTGAATGCGAACCGTGAACTCGGCGTGCGTGGCAGGCGTTTGCGGGAGGGCGGGCGTGGTCACTGCACGTGCGTAGCTGGCGGCGTGCGCGCGTGTGGCTCTCATTGTCTCCGCAGACAGCGCTTTGTGCGTCGGACAGCCGGCGCCCGCGTCGGCCATTGTCTCCGCTGGAAAGTGGGCCGCCGCGGAAATCCGCGTGGACGCCGTGCAGCGCCAACACATTGTCTTCCTTGCCTTCTTTCTTTCTTTCTTTCTTTCTTTCTTTCATTATCTCTCTTTTTCTTTCCTTTTCTCCCTTTCTATTTCTTTTTCTTTCTCTTCCGTTTTCTTTCTTTTTCTCTCTTTCTTTTTCGTTTCCTTTCTATTTCGTTTTCTTTTTTGTTTTTTCTTTTTCTCTCTTTCTCTTTCTTTTTCGTTTTCTTTCTTTTTCTCTCTTTCTTTCGTTCTCTCTCTCTCTCCGCATGGATTGATTCTTTGGTGTTTCCGGGCGTGTTAACTCCTTTGGTTGATTGATGATTGGTTCACTGATTAGAAATTCTCGGCGCGGTGACTGCTAAGGTCATTGGTATCGTCTGGTTAGGTTAGTGCATGTTTTACCATGGGAGGTGGCGTAGAATTTCCCCCTGATGAATGAGATTGGACGCCGACCAACTTGTCGCGTTGGCTTGCGGGTTTCCCCATACAGGTATCTCTCAGTGGGATCTAAGCTCTAAACTTCCGACCGGTCTCCAGAAGTGAGTGTTCGTCTAGTACATGTTAGTGTAAGTGTGAGTAAGTGGTGAGGATAAGACAAGGAAGAGGAAGGAAACATGGCGCGTGGTCCTTCGTCCGTTTGTTAGGGAACTACTTTTACATTCGTCTGATGTTGATCGGAGAAACCACGGAAAATTACCCATCAGAGCAGCCGACTGCCAGAATTCTCCTGCCGCCAGCGACTGAATTCGACCAAGCTCTGTAGCTAGTGCCCAAAAACCTGCCATCGTCGGGAGTGAACCTCCGTCTGAGGCACTGCAGCGTTATAGGTTGATGTGCCCTGAGCCATCTCTCCCGGTACATATTATTAAAGTTTAGGGCCCTTCAACACTGAATTACGCTCTAATGAGTAAATAACGGCGTCAAGTCAGATGGATAATACAATGATAAGCAAATGGAATGAAAGGAAGTAAACGGGAGGACTCCGAGGACACCCGCGAATTTCATTTTTAGTGACCAGAAATCGAAGTCAGGACACAGCGGTGGAGCGAGGGTCTCTTCACGAGGGACATCGGTGATTGTCCCAGATCCGTAGAACATTAGTTAGTTAATGCTTTATTTTAGGTGGCGGAACTCGGATCATCAGGCCCGCTTTTTCATCTGACCACTCAAATTTGGCTGCGCTCCTTTAACCATACAGCGTAGAAAGAAGGTATTATTTCGGGTGACGAAACAGGATATTTGAATTTAGCTCAAAGGCTGCCTTTAGGCTTGAAGTTCTTTTACATGCAGTAAATCTACAAGGAACAGACGGCTTTACTTTCCCTCGGAAGGAAAGCTAACGAAAACGAAGGGAAACGAACTATATTTTTCTCCCTTAAAATCATGGTTCTTTGAAGTTTGAACCTGCAAACAACGGCCCGACACGCTCACCATAATACTTCCAACGACCGAAGCCCTGTTTACAAAAAAATTATTAAATTGCCCTTATTTGGGGGTCCGATTTCCGTAATCCATTTCTTGTGCCTCATTGTTATTTTCAGAATTTAAAGCTTTCAAATGAAATATTCGAAATAAAGAAAACCTAAAAAATACCTTGTTTGATAAAAATATGGGAATGTTTGGAGAAAATATGATATAAATGCCGAATTTAGAAATGCTACTTTCAAGGTATCTTCTAGGAACCCGCCGACGATTGTCACATGAATGGTGACTTACACATAATGGAAATATGTGACGAATATACCTGTCTAGGTTTGCTCGACTCGTCGTTTAGGGAACAGTTTTTACCGTCCAGGGGTTAGCAAAATTGTACACCGCAAAAATTTGTGACCACACCAGGACAATCTCAAGAGACAGAACCGCCGGGTTTTCTCCCCGACAGTATTTTCTGCGGGTGGAGCGGTGTGCGTAAAGCTGTCACCTGGCCAGGGCGTGCGTGAGTTGCTTCGAGCCGTTCCTACTTGGAAAGTTTGCAGCGAACAGGCGAGAAGTTTACGACGGGATGGGATTTGCAGACCCCAGAGCGCCAACTGGTTCCAGGTCTTCCTTTCCATTCAGCTTTTACTTGGAGTTCCTGCCGGGAGAGGTAGGAGGTTCAGGGTCGCTACAGTGCCTCTGACCGGGAGGCCCTAGGGTGTCACCCCCGATGGCGGCAGTGTTTTCGGCACTAGCTAGATAGCTGGGTCGAGTCTGGAGGAGAATTCTAGCGGCCGGCCGCTCTCATAGGTAGTTTCCCGTAGTGTTTGTCGATCAAGATCAGGCGAATTTCAGCGAAATCGACGTGCCACTAACAACGCATGATCTTTCCTTCCCATTTCTTGTCCCATCCTCACACTTACACTGACATACAGAACACTACCACACATGTCAGCAGACAGGTCGGGAGCTTAGAGCTTGTCCCGGCTGCGGCGGTGCCCCGCTGCGGGGAGATACCTGGATGAGGAACTCCCCGCTAGGTGAGGGAAGGTCGCCATCGGATCTCGTCGTACAGGATCACCTCTACCTCCAAACACAACACTTGCACTACACTTACAGAAGAAATGACCTTTGCGGTTGACGCGGCCGGAGTCACTAATCAGTCAACCAATAAAAGTTTCTTGCAAGTGAACTGCGGGGAATGATTTTATTTATTTACTTTTACAAGATACGAGATTTGTACGCTGTTTTATTACGTGTCCGGAGAATTGATTGATTGATGAATCGGGGTACGCCAACTACTGTGGTCGTTAGTACCGCTAGTGTAGTGAATGTTTTGTCACGTGAGTAGGCGGTGTTCTTCCGCATTGGACACGAGATTCGGCGCCTACGGGGGTCAGCTTTCGAGGAAATTCCTCGGCAAGGTATCTCCCCAGCAGGGCACTGCTCAGTCGGGAGCAGCTCTAAGCTATAATGTATGGTAGTGGAGTGCATATGAGTGTAAATGTGTGTAAGGGGAAACAATAGGACAAGGAACAAAGAAGGGTGCTTGTTTGTTAGGGTACCGCTCCGGCATTCGCTTGGTGTTTATCGGAGAAACCACGGGAAACTGCCCATCAGAACAGCAGGTCGCTAGAATTCTCCTACAGTCAGCGAGTGAATAAAGCCTACAAGCTACGAAGCTAATGTCAAAAATCCGGCAGCGTCCCTCGTGGGGAGTGACCTTTCCACTAGACACTGACGCACTTGCGGGCTCCTCGGTCCGTGGTCAGCAGACTCACACGGCTCTCCGCGACAACACACACACGAAAGACAAGGAGCAATCAATCATGCCCGAGGATAGTCTCGAACCAAAACTACCTCGAACTATCTAGACTATCGACAGTCTCGATAGCCTAGAGTCGGCTCACGCTGTAGCAACCTTGGGCATCTAAGTCGGTGGAGAATACAATTGGGTGTGAGTCCATATTCGGCACACGCAGTACGAGAATGGTTGGAATAACACAATCCAATACATGCATTTTCAATCAAAATTGAAGCAATTTTTGTTGTTGTAATTGTTGAGCGTTTTTAGGTGTATAACGAAAAGATTGACAGCGGTTAAGTTGGTCGGAGGCTGCTTAGCTTCTCAAGAACAGAAGCGTCTATTTGTACTGAGCAGTACAGATAGTCTAACGTTGAGTTGAGTTGAGGGGAGGGGAGCCGAGCTGCGCGGCTGCGTCGTAAAGCCATAAAGGCCGCTTCCCCCTGGCGGGCGGCGAGACCGCGTGCCTCCGCGCAAAAAGCAGCTGCGCCGCCTCCGCCACGGCCTCCTCCGAAGCCACCGCCGCGGCCTCCTTTGCCGCCGCCGCCGCGATCTCGAGATCGATCGCGGCTACCTGCCACGGCGTCCTCCGCGCCCCCGTCTCTTCCGTCGGCTACGGATTTGTCTGTTTATTTATTTATTTATTTATTTATTTATTTATTTATTTATTTATTTTATTTATTTATTTATTTATTTTATTTATTTATTTATTTATTTATTTATTTATTTATTTATTTATTTATTTATTTATTTATTTATTTATTTATTGGCGCGTTCACTTCTAAAATCACTGGTCCTGTAAGAATGTGCGAGGAGGAAACATCGAAACTTCGGAAAAAAAGACATTTAAGACCATTTAAAGCATAATAAGCCCCAATAAGCGGTCCTTAAAAGTTGGTTTAAAAAAATAGATTCTAGGCAAACATTTTCATTATAAAAGAATAGAAATACTCCAGATACATGTAAACTGTTTATTATGTTCAAAAGAAATGAAAACATTTGTTTAGAAAGAAAGATTAAGTGGGAAATAAAAAAATAAAAAAACAGTCGAATTCTGTAAATTGGGAATACGACCTAGCCATTTAGCTAGTGTCGGAAATCCTGACAAATTCAGGACTCTAATCATAGAAGTCTTCGGACAGAGTGTCTGCAGGGGGGTGACATCGACAAGACATGGACGTTGGCGAACCTCGATGTTTAAAATTATATATTAATGAACCAGACGGACGGCGGTGCGCTTCCGAGCGCCGCGTCTCGTAGCAGAGCATTGCTTTCAATGGAGACCTTCCCACGTGCAGCGGGCGTGCGCTGTTGCGACAAGCAGCGAAGAACTCTCTCTACGCGAAGCGGAGGAGGGGCAATAGCCACCGCTCGCCGAACACAGCTTTAAATGGTGGTCTTCTTACTGCGCCGCCGGTAACTGCGTTTTACCTGCTGCGGCCCCTTTGCTTGTCGTTGCCGAAGGGTCGGCGAAACCTACCCCTGTAGAACCCACCCCCTTCAACGGCGGGCGGCGGTGCCGCGGTGGCGGCGTCGGAAGAGCCCTGCCGCTTGTCGGAAGCGCGCTGCCGTCGCGACGTGGCAAGGCGCCCTAAAGTTTCGTTTCATAATTTATGGGCGGCTTCTGAAGGCCCCTTTCCACGTATGGCGGGTTTGCGTTGCTGCGGCAAGTGTGAGCGGGCTCCCGCTACGCGTAGCGGAGGAGGGCGTACGCGCCACCGCTCGCAGAACACAGCTTTAAATGGCGGTCTTTCCACTGCGCCGCCGGCCACTGCGTTTTATCTGCTGCGGTCCCTTTGTCCGTCGTCGCCGGAGGGTCGGCGAAGAGCCCTGTCGCTTGACGGACGCGCGCTGCCGTGGCGGCGTGGGAAGGGGCCCTAAGGCAACACGTGACGCAAGATTTCCACCGCGGCCATTCCGCGTGGAGTGTCTTCCGCGCCGGGCTGTGCGAGCCTTGACTCTGGCGTCTCCTAGCGACGGGGGCGCGGGCGCGGGCGAGGCGACAACCTGCGCGTGGGCGGAGGGGCGGGGGAGGCGCGCGTGCTCTGCGTGCGCAT